>VZTM01015295.1:114282-292473 GCA_013400555.1 Jacana jacana | reverse complement strand
CTTAAGAGCAGTGGTGATAAGGCACATTTAGTAGAGAAAATCCACGTGTCAGCCTGAACGCTTCTGAGTGGATGGTTTAAAAGCTCAGGTAGCCACATGCTTGTAATTTCAATTTTGCTTAACTACTTAAGTACAAGAAAAGTTAGCAGAATATAAAAACTAATTTATGAACTTCTGTATAAGCTTTCTGCAATTACCAAATAAAGCACCTCTACAGCTTCTGCCTTACAACTGAACCAAGGCGATTATTAATTTGCTCTTGATACAAGAAAGGGATTCTCATGTACTTACATCCACTCTCAGAAGGCGGAGAAAATGGTTCATGAAGTTCCCATTAGCATACAAAAGAAGCAACATCTGCTGGGATTTTTAAAAGGCTTATTTCTGTCACTTCATCAGGCTACAGTGGGCCACCTCTACCCTCAGCAGCACTCAAGGTAGAGCTCCAAGAGATGAGATCATTTGACCACACAACAGATCCTGCAAAACTTCTATATCCACCAAAAATGCTCTATTCTTGTTCGCTGAGGACAGATAACCCACCTATGGTGATTTCTCCTGCATGAACCTATAAAGGGTATTGTAGCTGAAGTCATTAATCCTTTTGTACGATATGTGCCTTAAGTGAAGTCGCATTTTTAACAAGGAAGATAAACAACCTAATGGTGAGTTCACTTCTATGTGCTGTAGCTGTAGCACCATCTAGAGGATTCGACGTAGAAATTCCTCACACAACAGCAAAAAGCTGGGAAGCCACTCCCATAAATTGGGGGAAAGTGTATTTACACAAAAAAATATTCTTACCACATTTTCATTCTAGCATTTATCTACAGAGTACCTTTAAAATGGTTTCATACACGCATACATGACATACAGTTTCTTACATGCTTTCTCAGTTGATAATATTTGGATTCACATAAGTAAAAGATTAGAACAAACCAAACTTTATCAATAGTCAGATTGGGAAAGATCTTGATCTCATCCACCCTAGCTCACACTCTTGCTACCAGACCTTTTTCAAGTTAAGGCAGGACCTTCCCTACAGTTTCACTCATAACCTTGCAGGATGAGTAACTCTGCTTTGTTTTCCTTCATTTTCACCTTTTTAAAGGAGGTCTTTAGATAAAACCAAGCCCAAATTTCAATCAGGGAAAGGGGAGACCTTTTAATTACATAATAGAGATTATGTATTTTACTATATTTCACACATAGAAAGAGGTGCCAAAAACAACTGATGGCTCATTGCAGAACTATTAGAAAAGGAAGAGGTAAGATAGGTACCACCCTGGAGCCCTGTTGGTTATTTTTTCCATCCAGACACCCCAAACCTCATTTTCAGCCCCAATCTCCCCCATAACTTAACTCTACTTCTGCCACAAGGTAACGTTTTTGCTCTTGAAGCTTTCTGGAGGTAGCAAAGTCTGATACTTTCTTTACTTCTATGAAAATCTGAGCTAGCTCCTCAGAGACTGAAAAGCCTAGAATTGAGAATACTCACAGCATAATTTCCCCACAGAGTTTGTGGGCAATAAATCCAAACTGTAGCTCCCATTTACTGGCTGATGTGACTAGCCAGTAGCAGGACTTCCAGAAACACACCTGCATCAACAATTCAAACTTTCACACACCCAAACATAATTTGTTTTTCTCTCTCTCAGTGTTTTGTCAAAATAATTATGTAAAACCAAATAATGCCATTTGTTTTAGGGATTTGTAAGGGCTGTGCACTAAGAATGGACTCCAAGCTTTCAGCTGCTGTGCCACATTACCTGCTTCCACTAAGTTTTCTCGGGAACTACTTTTTAGAAGTAAAAACAGAGGAAAAAAATTAAAGAACCAAATTTATGGTCATCACCAGCATCCCTATTGGTCATGCATGAGTTCATTCCATTTTACAGGCCAACAGAGCTCCTGGAGATATCCTATAACATAAGCAAGGGAGCCATCAGAATAGCTGGCAGACTTTTACAGTTACTTGCAATAAAAATTACTGGTTACAAGAAGTTAAGTTCTTCCTGAATTTAACTTATTCATGCTATTTCATAGCAGCTGACAGCAAATCAAGGTTGTTTACAGTACTTCAGCATAGCCCAAATCCCTTAACATGTCAAAACAACATGGTGCTTCACTACCTCCCTCTTCCCAAGACTCCAAGTTCAAGCACCAAGAACAGAATGAAATGCTTATGTACTTACCAGCAAGATCCTCTTCCTCCTTTCCACGTGGAGAATTACATCTTCTGTCATCGCTTGGAAAGAGAATGAGAACAGTTTTAACTACCTTCCATCTTTCTGTTTACTTTTTTTCCTCAATTTTAACTATAAACACAAAATTTAGTTCAAACACAAGTGCAAGTACCAGAAGTTTAAGTT
Source organism: Jacana jacana (assembly GCA_013400555.1). Classification (NCBI taxonomy): domain Eukaryota; kingdom Metazoa; phylum Chordata; class Aves; order Charadriiformes; family Jacanidae; genus Jacana; species Jacana jacana. Next base: position 290,101 of record VZTM01015295.1, on the reverse strand, counting down.
CTCACTTGCTACTTTTACCAGCAAATATTTAAACTTATTCACACAGATAAGCACTTGCAAAATTCCATTCCTAGATTATGTAGAGTTTCTTGTTCTCAAGCAATATCACTCTGCTCCTAATACTGCATTCACTCCTATACATCAAAAGAATTACTATGTTGCTTGGAATGTGAATTCTCAGTTAAATTTCAAGTAACCAAGAAAATATTTTCATTAGTTGTTATGTGTTTAAGTCTGAGACAAAGCCTATCTGAGTGTCTATAAAAGACTGCATTTTTCAGTCTCTCATGCTGAGCATAAATAATGCTTCCAAGAATAATCCTGCATCATGCTAGCTGTCATTTTGGCTCCAGTTCAGTATTTATTTTTTTTTGCAAAGCTGAGCTGGTATTTTTACAGGTTTAAAAAAGATACATAGGCATCTTGCATTCATGAAAGAAAACACTGGTCTTGAAAGAAACCTCAAAAATCAGAAAATAGCAGCAGAGTAATTAGAAAAACTCCTCTTTCCATTTCTCTAAGTCTCTGGAATTGCCAGTCTAGTTACTGGGGTTAGACTATCACTATCCTTTAAAACACTTTAGCCTACAGTGTGCTGACTTTAATTGGACTATAATAGCAAGGACCACTCCTGTGACCAACACCAACAGTAGGACCAGGCTTGTATTACATAATCTGTACATTTTTGTTTAGAAGCATGTGCTGGCTGTATTAAGACAAAATTGCCCAGCAGGTGTTACAGTCAGATTCAATAATCACACACCACTGATTCCAGTTGTTTAAAAAAAAAAAAAAAAAAGGAAGAAAAGATATCTGTAAGGATACCTCATTTCCAAAAATACAGACCACCATACTGCTTATTGCAACAGAAGCACACAGGTATATCAGTGCAAATGGCACTACTGGCTAAACTGTTCACAGGTGAAAAGCCACACAGCTGAGACAATCACTAACCAGTACAAACCACAGGCACAGCTTCAATTGCCTTCCATACCATGTCAGAGGATGTTGGGTCAACTCCTAAAATAGTAGCTTTTGAAATAAATGCACCAGTATTTCTGATGATTTCTCCCTACCCTCATAAACTAGATTATCATCTCAGTTATACACTTATCTGAACACACAGCAACTTCTACACTTCTGATTTATGCTCATCCCCGCCAGTCTGAAACTTAATAAATGCTTAGAATAATATTATCACAATAGATAAGGAAGTCCCACTAAAGTTATTTTCTCTCCAACATAGGGCCATAAACTGCATTAAATTACATGCTGATATACCATTGCAAATACAATTGGGTCCTTAACAAAGGTTGAAGATTAATAACCTGCTTGTTAATTTGTTCTTAAGACCTCCATGTGTTTTTTTTTTTAAAAATAAGCTGCTAGTTTCTCAAAACACCAAACCTTCTAAGTTTACTAACTTTTCAGAGCAGAGCAACTAGAAGTCACTTTAATGACAAAACCCCAAAAAGCAGCATAGACAAGACAGAAGACCCAGAGAGATCACCCTTCAGAATAAACATGGGAGTCTTTTAAACATTTCACTAGTATTTAAATGTGTGCAAGGAGGAAGATGGCTTTTCAAAGGTCTCACGCATTAAGGTCACTCCTCCACTACTTTGGTAAAGGAAAAAAGACACACGGGTAACTTATTTACACTACAGCATTATAGAAGCTACTACATTAATTTGAAAGTAAATCTCTACCCTACACAGGGATACCAGCCTGCTGAGTGCAGCTAGGCCATACTACCACCTCCTCCTCAGAGCCTGTGCTCGGCCCGTGCTGCCGCCCCCGGCGTCACTTCCGCCTCTCCATAGCAACGGCGGCAGCCAGGCCATGGTAATGGCGCTGCTCCTACGTGGTGATGGGAGGGCAACGGGGCAGCTGGGGAGCTGTGAGGGGACAGGGGGATGAAACCCTGGGCTTCATTCCGGCATAGCGGCCTCGTGGACTCCTCACAGGAGCCGGCTCTCGCCGTCGGGTGGAGGTGCTGTAGTGTCCTCTTTTTTTTTCTCACAGGCTGAGGTGGAGGAAACCCTCAAGAGGATTCAAGCCCACAAAGGGGTTATCGCGACTATGGTTATAAACGCCGAAGGTAACGACCTCAGCTTCCTCCAAGAAACAAACTTTGATACAGCAATGAGCATAGTAATGCTCAAGCACAAAATTGCAGATTGAGGTGTTAACACAACCTGTGGGTGATATCTTGTGACGGTGTTAATGATTTTCAGTAACACTTGTTTCATCTGAAGACATGGACATTTGGTTTGTAGCCATTTCTTGAAGCTCTTCACGTGATGTAGCTTTTCAACTGTATGGGAAGCAGAAAAATGCAAAGTAGAGCCTTGACATAAGTCTTCTCTGAAGAAATAACCTCATTTAACTTAAGGACTCCCATGCTGTTAATTACCACCACCCCTACACCCCACCCTCCCCTCCTTGTTTAACCTGTATTTTTCAGAATCAGATCGTGAACCTCCCTTGGTTGGTTGCAGAAAGGCAGAACACATGGTACTATGCTGTTACTTCTGCTGGGATTTTTTAGTCCAAAATTATTTGTATATGCAAGCAAACTCACTAGCATTTCACTCTCCCTTTCTTCCTCTGAATAGTTACAGTGGAACAAAATCTCCAGGAGAAAAGCCTCTACTAAAAGTTGGTCTTCTCCGGTGGGAGCCATTCCTTGGTCTGGCTACACGTTCACAACATCTTTTAGTTGTGTTACTGTGTGTTGTCAATGGAAGAAAAGGCAAGTTTTGTGTCAGGCCGGCTTTGACTATGATCCTGAAGATTACAAGCCAAAAGCCAAACTGGTGACAGAAAACACTTTCTAGACGTTAGGCTTCTCGAGTTAATCTGGTTTAATCCTTCTTTTACAAAACAAGACAACTTGCTTAATTCTCCCTGCTCATAATTTGACCTCTTTCACTTCTACAATCCCCTCAAAAATCTATTGCCCTAGCAGTAGCTGAGCAAAGGGAGAAAAGAACACTATGAAAAAGGCCCAAGTGTTACTCAGACTTTAGAAAACACGGACAATTTAATTTGTGTGCCTGGCCATGCTAAGTAAATTGTGCCTTAGCTCACAGAATAGATGATGCAGGTCAAGAGAAGTGTGTAGCCTGGCAAACAGAAACTGGAAAGCTGCTCTGTGCCCCTACGTGCTCACATCTACCTACAGCAGGTCACTAAACTGGAATACAGCCTGGCTTACAAACAAGTATTGTTTCAGCCATTCCTGTATTCTCTTTCAGTAAATAGAATAGGATTTGATCCAATAAGCACATAGACTAAGCTGCAGATGAGAAGTGAAAAAAATCAAACAGATAACACAAATGATCCTTTTTGAGCTTACAGACTGTTGCATTTGCCAAGGCAGAAACACCCATGTAATCTAATACAAAAATAACCCAGTTTTCTTATGTTTTTACATGGATCAGTTGACTTCTTGGCACAGTATCAGTGAAGCGTGCTTTCCCACTCAGATGCACCACTGCTGTCCATCTTTACCTGTGGTCATTCTACAGTATTGAGGGAAAGCTCGTCTACAGCTGCAGAGTTAGGGCAATAGTATGCTTTTTGAAAGTCTGGTTTGGATTCTAAAATACAAATTCCATCTGATGCCAGCCACCTCCGGGTGGTGGTGCACACGTATGTGTGGATTTCTTCTCTATCAATTTTGATTTGCAAAGGAGGAAGAACATTCCAATTCCCTTTTTTGCACATTAGATGAGGTACATCCATGGCAAGGTATAAAGTTCCCCCAGGTCCTGTTCAGACTTCCTCATCCTCACAAACCTGTAAAGCACATGGCCATTCTGAAGCTGATGGACAAGACTAGTGCATAAATTTTGGCTATAGTTTTATTATTTAGAAATGTTTTGACAATAGATGTCAGGTGTGAATGCAAGAGTGCCTTGCTCTGTAGTATCTGCAAGCCACCAAGAAGTTGGATTCCACAAACTAGACCTCAAAGCAGGTGTGTAGTTTCAAGTTTTTGTAACGTCTCCAAACACCCGTAATTAGCACTGGTCAATCCAATTGTTTCAAATTTTTCTGTAGAAAATTAAATTTAATTTCTCTCTATCCTGAAACATTTAAAACAACTGTACAACTTAAATTAATCACAGTAAAAATACTTTAACCACTGGTCAGCAGAGACGTTTCTTGGACTATTCAGGATCCTTAAAAAGATGAAGCCCTCTGTTCTTCACCAACATAAACAGTTGCCTGTTACTAAGATTTTTGTAATAGTGTAGGTACACTTAGGTGTAATAATATGTAGGTGAAATAGCCAATGAAAGATTCCTGATACCACCATTGTCGTTTATTTTAATGCTGAGAGTTGATTTGTTCCTGGAAACACTGCTAAGTGTACCTTGGCTAGCTGGAAAATCTCATAGACTGTTGTTAGGCTTCACAGTTGAGAAGGATCACTCTACAGCATTTCTAATGAAGGATTTATTTGTCTTTCTCTAATTTGGGTGGCAGAAGCAAAAAGAATTTGTCCTAAAGTAAGCATAGCTCAGCTTTAATCTAAGGATGACACTCGCCTCAACTCATTTTCGTGTTATTATTAGACTTTGGAGGATCATTCAACATTTACCATTTTCATTAAAAGTACTGTATTTGTTGAAGCAATCATTTAGATGCAAGGTCATAGAAACTTTACACTACTTCAATGCTGCTTTTAAGTGACCTACTATTTAATGCTGTGATTATACAGATATTCTCATGCTAATGCAGTGCCTGGGAACACCTGTTTGTTTCCATTAAAACATCTGTGTAATAACCATTAAACACAAAGGATCTACTGGGCCATTCTGGATGCTTCCCTACACTACACGTCCTACCAACACAGAGCTATTTCTCAAGTTATGACACGGATTTCAAGTGATTCAAGTAACACTTTCCTAGGAAAACTGTAAAATAGTTAATATCTGAGGTGGTTCTATTATTTCATTACCCCTTTGCTTCTGATTATTTACCTAGCATTGAGTATTGTTTTATGTTAATTCCTCTTTCATAATCAAACCCTTTGACTTAAGTCATATTACTGTGGATTTTTATTCCTGCCCATGCAATACAAATGTATGCAAAGAGAAAATTGCCTCACCAGCTTGTAATCTCTCCTCTTCGTTAGTAGGTCAAACACATTTTTTATTAGTGAAACAAGCTTATTAAACACAAACACTTTCCCACTTGCATGATTACTGTGAACCCTGCTTTTCAGTTTCACCTGGTAGCCTGTTAATATCAAAAGCATGATTTGACAAATCATTGAGAAACAATGATTCATTAAATCATCAAAAATTAATCTTGACTGACATGGTCGTATTTTTAATGGCAAGACATGCCACTTCCACCCTTGGATTGCTCTTGGTATTTCACTGGGAACGTGTAGTTTCTCTCACTGCACAGGGTACATGCCGCAGTTCAAATGTGGGTTAAATCCTTGTGCCAAGATGCAAACTCAATTATGCTGTTTAAACTGATGAAGCACCTGTAACTGGTTAAGTACTACAGAAAGGAGTTTGATAGGTATTTAACAGCTTTAAATGGCAATTGGGCTCTTTCATAGGTTTCATAAGGCAATTCAGTGTTTAATTGCCACTGATTAATATAAAAAAGCACATATATACCTGAAATCAACCTAACTCCTTGCTGCTACAAAACAGAAAAAAACTACGAAATGCTTGTTTTTTCTGTTATGCTCTGCTGTATATGAAGAATATGCAATTTAACTGAATGATTATTAGAAAATTATTTGTTTGCAGGAATTCCAATAAGAACAACTCTTGATAACTCTACAACAGTGCAGTACGCAGGTCTTCTTCATCAGCTCACCACGAAAGCCAGGAGCACAGTGAGAGATATCGATCCTCAGAATGATCTGACCTTTCTTAGGATCAGATCAAAGAAACATGAAATTATGATAGCTCCAGGTAATGTTTCTACTAAAATAGCAACCAAATTGTATGTCCTTTTAAGTTTCATTTAGTTCTTCACAAATAAAGCTACTTTGGAAAATGCATTTTAAATATATGAAAACATGACCATGTTCACTACGTAACCAGATGCATTAGGATTTTGGTGTACAGAGTTTATAGCATTTATAAATTTGGAGACAACCAAACAAGTCTAGAGCTGAGTAATGTTCTGGTTTCTGTGAGTTTTGACAAAGGAAACCTAGACAAATATCTGTATCAAGTAGTGTGTGTGTGTATAGAACCAGAGGCAGCAAATCCATTTCAGCTCCAAACAGATGCAAACAATCTCTTTTTTTCCCCAAGGTGCTTTTTTTAGTTTGTTATCTAGGAATGTTATCATGACTTCCTAGCTGTAGGTGGGATTTGTGTCACAGATATTATCACCAACATAGTAACTGGGATATCATTCTTTTCCTTAAAACAACTAGAGGATATAGCAACCCATTTCTCACTTAACGTTAAATGCAAATCTATGTTAATTTCTTAGTTGTGTCTCTAAAATAGATGGCAATAGATGAGCTGTGCTGAAGCTGTGGTCAATTATCAGCACAGGGTGAATCAGGCAAAGTGGAAGCGATTGGCTGGGGCTGAGATCCTGATGTGTGCACCCGTAAGTGAGAGACTAATGATGTGCAGTGCAGGATTTGACAGGAATCTCCATTGAAGGAACCTTCCAGGATGTCCTCAGCACGGCCATGGGGAGGAGGTGGGCTCTGAGCCCGTAGCGATGGGACAGCCTTCACTGGGGTAGTCCTCAGATGCTGGTTTCATAGCAGAGACCAGGTACTGCAGAGCAGCAACCAGGTACCTTGCCTCGCTGAATTATTTATAACACTGCTATGAAACCAGTATGTGTGAAAGAAATCTGGCACTGTCATTAAGTGTTAACATGAGTCATCAGCTGATACTAAGATTAAAATTTTAGTTTAGTTTCTATTTTGGAGCATAAACCTAATGCATTTTTTAAATCATGGGGTTTGCTCATTGATTTAAACTGATGCACTTGAGGCTTATTTTGCATTTGCCCTTCACAGGTTTTTTTAGAGGTGGCTTTTTGACTCGTAACCATTAAAGCATGTTGACCTGAAAATAAGTGGTATAAAGGGTGAAATGTTTTTGCTAACGGGGAGATTAGTCACTCAAAGGCTTGATTATATTTTACTATGATAGAAGGTGGCAAATGAACTACCTGTGATTTACATTTTTTAGGTGAAAGTGACAATGCAGGAGCACAGCTTCTTAACTTTCCAAAGCAGACGTGACTCTAGGAAATCCACTGGGCACTTTCAAGAAATGTTTTATTTCAAATAGATAATGCTATCCAGCTGAATTGTTTCCAGAACTTCCCCAGGCTTTTAGAATTAGTAGGCGAAGCCTGGCACGCTTAGAATTCATTCATAGTAGAAGTCTATTCAAATCTTTTCTGCTTTTTCTGTCTAAATGGGGTTCTCAATTTTGAATAAATAGTTAGTGAACCGAAAGAAGTTCTCTGCACCTGCAGAAGAGGCTGCAGATGTCAAAAGTTTATTATTACAACAAGTGCTGCCTTCCAGGTGCTTATCTTGTGACTTTTTTCATATTGTTTAAATATCTTTACAGCTTCTTGAAAGCAAATCTACTGCTTATAAAGCAGTTTTAATATGCCATAGTAAAGCTTTATGACACAGATATAATTTATCTGTAATGTTAGATTTTTGAACAAAGTATTTACATTTTCTAAATGTTTTTTATATGAATGCTATTGCTTTTGCTTGTGTTTTATAAATAAATAAGACATTGGAGAGGAATAGATGAGTAAAGAGTATTTGTCAGGAAATAAGATATAAAAATGGTTGGTTAAAGTATTTTCTCTTTTTGCAGATAAGGAGTACCTCCTGATCGTTATTCAGAACCCATGTGAATAGTCCTACTGTGGCAGTGATGTAGCTGTTAACCTACATGTTACTTGTTGATATTTCATGGCAGACATAGCACTAAGTAGTTTTACATCAAGCGTAACTGTCATGACTAAACTGTTGCCAATTTGAAGTTCTCAGTCTCTCTGTACCAATTTGTGTTTGAGCAAATTGCCATGCATGTATCAAAATATTGTATGTTTATCTTGATACTCAAAAGAGCAATAATAAAGCAAAATGCTTAAAACTCTTTTCAATGGATGTTCAAGCTATTCTTGCAACTAAATTGTTCTCTGTACCCTTCTAACATTAAATTGGAGGAGCAATCATACCTCCGGGGAAGCTGTAGATCATGTGTACACATACATCTATAAACCCTACAGTTACAGAATGGTTTGGGTTGAGAGGGACCTTAAAGATCATCCAGTTCCAACCCCCCTGCCCTGGGCAGGGACACCTCCCACCAGAGCAGGCTGCTCAATGTCCTGTACAACCTGGCCTTGAACACCTCCAAGATGCCCCACCAGGGCAGCCACAGCTTCTCTGGGCAACATGGTCCGGTGTCTCACCACCCTTATTGTAAAAAATGTCACCCTTCTGTCTAGTCTGAATCTATTCCCTTTTAGTTTTAAACCATTGGTCCTTATCCTGTCGCTACAGGCTTGATTAAAACGCCCATCTTTCTTATAAGCCCTCTTTAGGTACTGAAAAGCTGTCCTCGGAGCCTTCTCTTCTTCAGGCTCTGCAAGCCCAGCTCTCTCGGCCTGGCCTCACGGGCCTCTTCTGCCCCCACTGTGCCCCTGGGGTGCAGGTAAGTGTGGCTACGACCTCTCCTCCCTCGTGATCCCAAATTCATGCCAGGCTTTGCACTTGTGTGTAGGCTGAGAGAGCGTGAATGCGAGGGGAGCTTGAGCTGACCCCGTGCTTGAAGAAACAGCCAGTCCTACTTGTGCCACAGATCATCTCAGGTTATATGGATTGTACAGAAATTTTAGCAATTGATTTTTTTAAACTTTAAATTTCAGATTGTCTCATTCAGTCGGTCACCAGGTTTTTTCTAGATATAGGAAGGATGAGCAACAACTATCTGGGGTGAGTGTGAGGATGAAAGGGAAAATGAATCTGCTGAGTACTGCTCAGGGATCCTTGCAGTACATCGCACGAATCGTGGCCACGGTTATGAAACTGATAAATCATGGAACGTCTCTGTGGATACAGAGTCAGCAATTTGCCATTAGGGCAATGTTCTGTATCACTCACTACTTACACAAAGCCTGGTGGTGTTCATTCCAAATCTGAGCAGTTGCCCTGACTTTGCTGAATAATAGACTCTATCTCACTGCAAACAATCTGGGAGGGCTGGTCCTGCTCCCGGGAGCAGAAGGTATCGGCGCAGTGAGATCTCAAAGGTAGGCAGATTCCACCCCAGAGCAGCGAGGACCATGGAAGATTCAGTGCCACTGCCCATGGAGAGAAAGCAAACCCAGAGGCCCAGTGGGATGGGAACTGATGGCAGCAATCCAGCCGGGCAGGGCTATTCAACATTTTAAGGATATGTAAATCCAGGGGACGCTACTGGTGGCACTTACTCTAGGCAGTGCTGTGCCAGAAGAGTTTTCTTACTGCTGGAGGGGCTTTTAATTGTGTGCTGGAAAACAACCATTTCAAGTTGTTTGTACTGGCCAATAATCACCGTGTGGCAATGCTTTAGACAACTGCAGTTGTTATTTGTTATCTTCTCTGCTTCTGTTGAGATAATTTTAAAAAAATCCAACCTATTTATTCCACCAATACCTTGGCCTGTCAACCCCCTACCAATTCGCAGCCCAGATTTTTCATTTCAGCCTGTACCCAAAACTATTGCTGAAGCCCAACTACTCTTGATGTGTATTTGGGGCTAATAGTTTTGTTTCCATCATTTTCCTCTAACAGCATTAAATTCTGTGGAGGTTTCACTGTGTAAGTCCAGAAAACGGCCAGAATTATAGTCCCCCGATCCTCTTCTCTATTGTCAAAAATAATATTGGTTTAGCAATTTCCAGCATCATTGAAAAATGTCCTTCAGCCCAAAGAACACAGCAGCACGTCACAAAAAGAAAAGCTTCACGTCTGGCAGTGTTCTTTCATTTTGTCTTCCTGAGACATGTGTTAGTTCCCTTTACAGACTTTAATCCAATATTTATTAAGCAGCTGATGATGGCTGTAGCTTGATAAAGCACTCAAAGAGACACTTAAGCCAAATCGTTAAAATTAAACACATGCTAAATCATTTTGCTGGGAAGTGTTTTTCTGTGGGAAAAGGGCCCCAAGCAGATGCGCAGAGTCCTCCCAGGGTCAAACGCTGCTCACAAATAGGTCTCTTTCCTGGTGCCTGCGAGAGGCCCAGATGCAGACAAGAGGGCAAGGTTTGGCCCCTGGATAATGACGTGGCACACAAACACCTGGGCTGAGCTCTGCTGCCTCCAGCTGCTCCGACCAGGGCTGGCTCCAACCAGGGATACCCGGAAGAACGGCCGGACCGATACCGTTTGGGCACCCTCTTCACTAGGGAGTGTAAACTGAAACACTCCGTTTCACTCCCTGGTAATTGGCTCCTCGTTTCTGTTAGTGACAGCAAGCTGAACACGTGTAAACTCCTCATTTAGGTCTTTCAGTAGGAAACAGAAGTTACAACAGCGAAGTCTTAGCGCAGCCCTAGTGGAAAAGCCTCCTCAGCACATTCATCTGCACAAAGGTGGGCACGGAAAAGGAACGGAATCGTCCAGACAAAATACAGGGAAATCATTTTTTCAGTTGTTTGAGCAGCACAAAAGTGTTACATCAAGTCATCTAAGCTGTTGTTCGTGTGAACCAGCAGAGATTTTACGAGCTAACAATTAACTGGGAGAGGCTGAGGAAAAAGAGTAGCATGAAAGAGACTCATTTCGTAGATGATCATTTTGCCAAGGGAATGTTGAGAGTGTCAAGAATGGCTGCTGTTCATCCCAAGGCAGCGCTCGGGTTGAACTGTAACATGCTAGTTAGGCAATCAGCCAAGGAATAAATTATGTCAGTATCAAAGTGTTTGGGGTCCTCAAAATGAACTAAACTAGCAAGTTGTCAGAGAGACTCCCACTTTCAAAGTGAAGTACCTGGGATTTTCCTTACCATAACAATTTTCAAAAATGTGTGGTCCCTCCCAGGATTCAATGCCAGCGGATTCGGTCAAGGCACTTGTTCATTTTGCTCATCTGCCAATTAAATATGTTAAATAATTCATTTAATGCCCATTCAGTGCATCAGTGTGCAGTCTGCCTTTCTGTAAGCTACTGGGCTTTTTAGACATAAAGTTTTCATTTAGTCCACATTACATAATGCTCACAGAAGTATCAAATGCTTTATTTCTCAGTTAGACTTTCAGCTTAACTCAAAATATAGCTAGATGGGTGGCCTTATGTCTGTACAGTGACTGATTGTGGCATGGAAAGAGAGTGAAACTCTGCCAGTGATAAAGCATTTGTAAGAGAACAAACTGCTGACTATGTGTCCTTTGCACAGACTTGCAGGAATTTGGGCATTTGCCTTTGGCCAGGTCTGGTAAGGGCATTCTTGTGACTGGATTCTTAGAAGGTGAGGAAAAAGTTCCTCAGTCTTACTGATGGCATACTATATCTGTGATGAGCACATATATGTGTATACATGTATATAAAGCGTGTCTATAATAAATACCATTAACTTCCTGAGAGGTGTTTGTTGGTCCACACTGGATGCTCCAAAGAAACTATCCAATCATAAACTTTAATAATAGTGAACCTGAAAAGGCCAGAGTAGTAAAATATCACAATAATCTGAAAATGAAGTTAGGAATTAATATTGTTTTTGAGAGTTAATCGGTTAGTTTTGGTACTCACCAGCGAGAGCAGCACTTTCAATAACAGAGGGCTTCCTCAGCAAGAGGAATCAATCCCAGCTCCACTGTCACAACTCAGCAGGACACGAGTTCTGAGGTGGACCCGCAGAAAAAGCCACAGGCTTCCTAAATAAACCCAGGTCTTCCTTTTAATTAAGTTTTAATTATTAAGTTACCACCTAGAGACGGACAGATAATTCCCCTATTGATTTTTCAAACCTCGGGCAGCTAAATTAAAGCAGCCAGGAGAATTCCAAGTTTGTGTTCCCTTCGCCTGGCACCTGAACAAATTAAACCTCTCAGTTTGTAGAAAAATTAGGTCAGAACAACAAGGTTCACTGCAGGATTTCACAGTATCTGTGAGAGAAAGGAAGAGTGATGCTTGGAAAGCAAGCCTAGGATGTCCCAAGTTAATTAAGCATAACAGCAGAGGGACATCAGAAGCTGTTCAGACTACAGCACTGATTTGAATCTCTCTGAATTGTGGGACATTCATGTTTGGGGACACAGTGGGACTAGAAACAAACCCCTGTAAGAAAGGCAGTGACTGAGCAAGAAGGCCACAGGGAGATCTGAACTGATTCCTTGAGCCTTACCGACAATTTGAGAGAGAAAAGGTTAATTCTCCTTCAGGATGCAACCGAGCAGAAAAACAGCTACTCCCAATACAAGCAATCTTCAGCCATCTCTGTGAAATATCCTTAAACGAGAATGAAAGAACTCAGAATTTATTTCTGAAGAATCTTCAACAGCTACACCGAACCGGGCATACTATTTGAAAAAGCAACATTGATTTAAGTCGAAATACTTCAAAGTAGATCCATGAGAAGAGGGCATGAGCTGTAAGTGCCCACATCCTGCTTTGGACAGCTGGGGCTCAGCTCTGCAAATTGTTTTGGGAGGTGCTGTGCTAAGGAGTATTCTTCCTCTTTTCCAAAAATATCTAAAAGTCTGCCTTTGACCCGAGCATCCTTCTAGTTGCCCTGGCTCTGCACCATTGATTTCTGTGAAATTGCTTCTATTTAAAGCAGTTAAAATAATACTCAAAAGATACCATCACCTGGAGTCTATGCCAATTGGGTCAGAATGACATCTCACCATGCTTTTGCTGCTTGGTATTTGAAGCTACAAAGCAAGAAGACAACTGCACTAGACCTCTCTTTGGTGATGACAGATAGAAGTCAGCATCAGTTACCAGCTGGCAATAGGTTTACAAAGCATTGTTCAAAGGCCACGATTTCCAGGAGCAAAATACCTAAATAGAGGTTCAGGCTAAAGAAAGCTGGCTTTAATATGGCTCATCATTAAAAAAAAAAAAAAATAGTCCTCAATTGCACTTTGCATTTTCTAAGCCCTATCGGGAGGCAGAGATGGGTGTTGTACCACAGCACTTCAGACACCATAGAAGGTAGAATGAGAGGCAAAGACTCAGCTTTGTTTGGTATTCATATCTACAAACTCCACAGGTAAACCAATGAAGATAACTACAAAGTGTGGCGAGGGATGCATTCATTCACAGTATTCAAATAATTTAAAGTGACTTGTCAAACCTGGAAGGAAAACTCAAGGATCCAGTAAATTAATCCTTCCTCCTCGCACCCCTTGTCCTTAGGGGAGCATGCATTTTCGATTGGAGGCTACCTCAGAACCTGGTCTTGGGAGACCAAAGGTCTTCTTGCACACCAAACTCCAGTGCCCACCATACAACTGGTGCTGCTGAACTAAGCACTTAAACATATTCTTCTGCAAAAATCAGCTGTATTTCTGAGCTATGAGTGGCTTGCGGTATCTCATTATGTCTGGTTGAGGCTCAAACCCAGAACAGTATCATCAAATAGAGATAATAAATAATAACACACTTAAATTAGTAATAAAGCTGTAGCATTTCTGTAAGGAATTCTTACTGTCAGTTGTGAAAAGCTGACCATTTCCTTCTGATTTACTAACTAGTGATTTATAAGCGCCCGTTGCAAGAATTACTCTTTCGTCTACAAAGAAAATCAGGGCTGTAAGTCTAGACCTCAACATTGGCCAGCTGTGGGAGTGTCAGGACTGCAGAGAAGGAAATGCCCTTGTCTCTAAGCAAGTGAAGGAGTGGAACTGGGTGTAAAAGTGAGAATGTTCCTGGTTAAACAAAGATTTTATTTGCTGTGCTATTCTGTTAAAGGGTTGTTTTAGCTAAACCATAATCCAGATCAAAAAAAGGAGACAGACTCATCCACAATCTGTGCAGTTCCAGCTTGTTGCTAATTGTAGAATATTTTAAGGGGCCTTTCCCGGTGTATTATTCCAGGATCATTCACAAGATCTCACCTTGTCTGTCTCACATGACAAAACCACCCGTGGCCTAGAAGGCGAACAGTCTGCACGACCACCTTCCTTCTTTCTACCAGCGTTTCAGCAGAATAGCTTCACTGACTTCAGTGAAATTCTTCTGCATTCATGCAAACTGTACTTCCCCCTGGCGAGTTCTGCTTGGGAAGAATCTCAGGAATAGAAGAAAGACTCACAGTTCAGCAAATCGCAGAACGGTAGAAATTACAGCCCAGAAGCTGTAGTACCCACACAGTATCACAGGGGTTTTTCCACCAGTTTTATGCCTTCCCTTTAGGGAAACAGAGGAGCCACAGGCAATTTCTACTTACCCACCCTCCTGCAATCCGTTCATAAGAGCAGTGTAACTCTCCTCTGGCTACCAGCAGCATCAGTTTCCCTAATGCCCGTGGTACACAAGCACACTACACCTCTGCAGAGCTGCAGGTACACTGAAAACCAGCTGTGGTTTGTAGAAAGAGCTGCTATGAAGGCAGCAGGCTATGGAAAAGACTGGGCACGACTGATATACTGATTATTTGCACAATTTCACATATTGCAACCTCACTGGAGTCAGCACAACGGTAGGTAGGCAACTGGTAGGTTGCTCTCTGCAAAATGGGGATGTTTTACTGGGTCTTTATGTATTTCACACCTACAGTATCTGACTTAAAGTAACACATTTCACTTCTGCTTTGGGTTACAACATCAGAAAACACGTTTTATAGACTTCAGATCTTGTTTTCAGCAGCAACTCATAGATAAGCTCTTCGCCCATTTTCCCTCCCCTGCTGATGTTCTATGAGATAAGGTATGACATTTTTCCTATTGTCACAGTTTTATTACTCAGAAACTTATTTTCAAGTGTTCCATTGATCACTGTTTCCTGTTGAAGGAGGTAATGTCTACCTGCACCATTTGCATTCAAAACGAGCAGAGCTACAAGGAGAGGGGAACTTGTTCACACACCATTATTTCAGCCTGATGCCATATTAGAAATTCCTCTAATTTGTAATACTTAGATTGAAAGTATCACACACACCCCAAAAAAAAAAAAATTGACAAGCTCTTTGGGTGTGGAAGTAGGTTCCCTGAATTTCCAGGGAAAAGTAGAGGAAAAAGGAGACATGTTTTTAGAAAGAGGAGTTCCCTTTTGCAGTGGCTTTTCTGACTTCTGCTGTAGATCATACTCAAAGACAAGATTTACTCAGTGCCTGTGGATCTGATAAGCACGGGGAATAATGGAGATACAAATATTAAATGTGCACACCACAACAACAACAAAAAAGGAAAAAAAAAACCAACCACAAACCCTCACATGAAAATTTGGCAACTGAAAGCTTAAATTAACATTAGCATATTCAAATCAGGGCTTTTGTAAGCAAGCCTGCTATCTTCAGCTTCTGCTTCACAAAGAGTAACAAAAGTGGGTATTTTCTCAGAGCAGAGGAAGGCATTTCAAATAACAGTATGAAATTAAAAGGCATGTTTCCTAAACAACGCACCAGCAGCGGGCAAGCGATAGTCTTTCCTTCACCCTGGATCCTTTACTACTTATAAGTATTAACATTGCTCCAGGAGATAAAGGAATCTAGAAGGTGCTTCATAATTTCAGCTCTTCTGAGACACCCTTGGTGTCAGCCGTTTCTAATATAGATAAGGAAGATGGAGCGGATATTAAAGCGGAGCATCTCCCCATCTATTCTTTGTTATTCTAGCAGAGATGTACCTCGAGCGCTGTCTCCGTGCCGGGGAACTGGTGTCAGTTATTGCAGGTGCCACCGTGGTCTGCCCGAGAGGAAGAGGCATGGGTGTGAGTGAACCCACCCGTCGGTGAGAGATCTCGCAGACTGCACGTTAGAATAGAGGAATGTGGAGGGGGTGGCTGTCAGCAGAGGGGAGAACTGAGGAAAAAACAAGGAAGACCAGAATTATGTGCTTGCTCGGTAAGGAAATACAGGAAAATTCAAAATATCTCAAATTCTGCATTTTCATTCAGGGAGAGGCTGATCTTTGCTTTCAGATACGCAATGTTTGAAAACGAGACATGGCAGGCAACGATGGGAATTCTTTTCCAGTTTTTAGCAGTTTTCTACTGTGGCATCACACCATTTGTTACTGGTAACATAACCCCCTGTGTACACCCGTGAGCTAAAGCTGGCGTTTCGTTTTCTTTCCACGTATATTTAGCTCAGGAATCCCCATCGATTCCCAGCCCGCAGGCTGAAAGCAGGTTAGTGGCCTTTCTTCTCTGGCCGTTAGGTGGCAGACCACCGAGCCACCACCGCGGAGCGTTGTGTCCTTGAGTTTAGAGAAAAAGCAGGAAAACGCTGCCGCTCTCTGAATCACCTCGCTTCCCATCCCCTAACGATTAAGTGCACAGCATCCCAAAGGCCTTCAAAGTCCCTCTCCCCTTTTTTTTTTTTCCCACTCCCACACCACAACTTGCAGCAAGCCAAACCCTGGAATAAAACACATAAGAGCCGTTCCTTCCTCTCCCCCTGACAGTCAGCTGCACTCAGCTGTAAGCAGAATAAAGCACCCTCCAACCCCCCATTCCCTGCCCCTTCTGCGCTCCTGATTAATCTCCGCAATGAAGGAACTGGTCTCAGCTGAGCTATGACTGATTTCCCCATGGTGGGATTTCTCAACGCTGCAAGCCTGACGTTGTGCTACTACTACAGAGCTGAGGAAGCAAAGGAGTGTAACTGCACGCTCCCAGCCTCCCTTTTCAACCAGCCCTGCAGTGTTTGCAAGGGTATTTCTCTGCCTGTGCCAAACAGACTTCGCTTTTCACAAGTCGGTGGTAATGTCTACATGCACCTGCTGCCATCGGGAGCACATTTGCAAGGCACAAAACCCAAATGTAAGAATGGAAAGGGCCTTAGAAATGCAATTTGTTTCTGTTCTTCAGATGGACCCATATGAAAACCTGTTTGTTGGTGTAATTGCATCATTCGTCTACAATGAATGACAAAAGATCAATGGAAAAATGCTCCCCTCCATCCCATTCATGCTAGGAAATTCCAACCTACTGTAATTTGGAAGAGGTGTGACTGGAGGTGTGATGTTCTCCCTGGTGACTGACCTGTGGGCATCTGTCCACACATCAGCAGCACGAGTCACCTTCACCAGTATAAGCTGTGGAAACAGCGCTGCATATACCTCTTGATTACCTACAGCTTCCCTCCCATACAAACGGCATCCAGTGGAACCCAAAAAGCCCCACTCTTGCCCAGCCTTTCACTGAGAGCCAGGTTTAGCAGGTATGGTCAGGGGAAAGTATCTACAGGGGCAAATTTACAGCGGAGGTAGGAGGTGTTACAAAAGTCATAGTGATTTACACAACTACAAAAATTGTACCAACAGACATCAACATAATCTGGTAGTCACTCAGGAGCTGTATCCCATGCAACAATAAACTTCCAAACTATTTTCTTAAAAGGTCCAGGACACTTTGCAATCATCCTAAATTCAGAAAAAGAAATAAATGTTTATGTACTGTCACCTGAACCACAGAGGGGCAAGCCCCTGCTCTAGTGGGAGGTGTCCCTGCCCAGGGCAGGGGGGATGGAACTTGATGATCTTTAAGGTCCCTTCCAACCCAAACCATTCTGTGATTGAAGTAACATAAAAGGCATAAAACCAAACTCTAAAATTTTAAGTGGAGAAGTCCAACATAATACTTCTCAAAAACCTCTTTCTCCAGTTACACATCTGCACTCCAACTTCTTCTAATTCTGTTATTTGAAAAGGTGTTGGACTGCAGAGATCTATGTTAGATCACCATGCCCGGGTCAGACTCTGCAAGTCCAGTCCTTCCCCATACGGCCCCAGTATGCGGGGATAAACCAAAAAGGGGCTGATGTGCAGTGAGAGGCGGGCTGAGCACTGCCCTGCTGTGAACTGGGACAACTCATCTCACCTTCCTCCAGCCCCGGCACCAACTGATCATCAACTGATTTGTGCCCACCCATGTGCCATGCTGGGTTCCCACACCCACTGTGTCCTTGAGCACAGCTGAATATTCAGAGAACAGACCCTGCCCCTGATTCAACACCAGGAGGGTCCGGATTTTATGTCAACCAGCCAAAAGCTCGTCCCTCACTCCACATTGACCCAGGTGTCGAATCGACCTTGCCCGCTTGCACACCCCCTTCATCCATGAGCTGGGGATTCCACCGCCTGCCCTAGAAACAATTACTTCTGCACATTAAACTCCAGGGCTCTGCGCTATGCCTTCTCCATCACAAATCCATACTCCGGCATGCTGAGACTTGAAAAATCTTCCCAAGGACGGGAGAGCACAGCTGCTCGTGCCTGGCAAAGTGCTCCGTGGTATTTCAGGACCCGCCTACGGTTCAAAGCTTGATGCACCACATTCTCCGGACAGAATGATGATGGAATTTAATGTGCTGCCATTACAGAATCTGTCCTTTCAATGTGGAGCTTATTTTTAAATTCTCCTTGTGGGAACTGAGTAACACTATTTTATTTCATTAATAATTGTTAGGAGATCAGGAGGTACTTTACGGCCTGTAACCCACATGCTCTGGAAATAATTTTAACAAATACTACATGAGAGTGTGTTTGCTGCACAATGGATGTCATCTATTGATGCTATCCTTCAATATGCACAGGGACAAATATGAAACCCACACATGGGAAATTGTTAATATTCTAGCACACCAGAAATCTTAGTGAATAGCCTCATAATGTATTATTCATTACAAGTAGTGCTTGAAGACCAAGAGTTCCCATGACTACAATATAAAAGCTGTTTACTCATAGTATAAACTGTAAGTTCAAAAGCCCAGCCCAAGAGAGCAAAACTACCCTGTAAGTTACCACAGAAAAGCGCAACAACACAGGTTATTGTTCAGCACGGAACGACTAACCGTGGGCAGTAAGTACTGGAGATGTGAGCGTTTACAGAGCGCTTCGCTTCCATTCGTCATCTCTTTGGGACCATACCCATATCCCAGACTTCCAGACCTAACTCTTGCACCATGACACCACCCCTCATTAGACCCTTGGTTCTGCCCTTGCCTCCTTGGACTGTAGGCACTGATCACCTTTTAATACATCTTCATTCAGCAGCAGCAGGACTCTGAACTAAGCTGAACCACACACAGTGCACGTGGCTGAGTTGCCCGGGCTAACGCTTGCTCAGAGCTGTTCGACCCTGAAGACGCTCGTCATTTCAGCCAGAATTACAGTTTGCAAAAAGCTCCCACACAACTCTAAGAAATGCTTGAACCAGGTCTGGAATTTTTCTGAGATTTTAAAAGCCTGGTCAAATTTTGAACTTGCAATTTTATGGGCAAAACATGTTCCTGATTTCATTTGGCATCTGCAGTTTAGCCCTGCTGGATGTCTCAAAACTTTTCTCCGGCATTAGTATGCACATGAATGTCTTATCAATCCTGTTACAAAACTGCTCACATACCACCCTTTCTCGTGGCTCTGAAGAACTCAGCTGGATATTCATGTGTAATTATTTTCCCATAGTCATCCTCTGCCTGGGAGAATTTACATTGGACTCTCACTGGAAATAATTGCTATAAATTATTTTTGGCGGCTGTTTTACACACACAGTGAACAAATGCACAGAGACCACATGATGGATAAATTCCATTAAAATCCTTTTAAAACCATTATTCTTATTTCTAGACTACACATGACTGATTTAACAATGTTTTGATGATGGAGTAGAGGAATCCCTGAAGTTGCACCAAGAAAAGTACACCCTCCAGTTGCAGGGCATGTTTCCATCCACGAACCTGAATTATTAAATCAGTTATCGCTCTTCTGCAGTAAACGTTCACAACTTCTCTTTCTACACCCTCTGCACTGGTGGTTCTATTTCCTCTCCTATCATTATGCTTTTCTCAGATATTGGCGGGGTTGTCCACTTCACATCTACTGTTAAAACTTGACTGGTTCCTCTCATTAACTTGCTACATTATTTTGGTGCTTTTAGTTCAGATTTTCCTTTCTGGCTTTTATAGAGTATTTGCTGTTGGCTGTTTACAGGTTTGGCCATGTAGCAGAATGTGAGAAAAAGGAAAAGGGAAAAAAAAAACTCAAAAAATCTCGACATGGGAAGACACAGTCATTGCTACACTGACTACATCCCTTTCAACAAATTCCTCTGACACAGACCTGAAAAATAAAGCCATTATTATCCACTAAGTATGTAACTTCTGTGTCTGTAACTCCAGCAGGAAAAGCCACTGTCCGTGACCGGTGGAGCCTACACACAAACACCACCTTCTGCTCGGTGAAGAGGGATGGGAGAGCGTAGGACATACCTAGCTCCACCGACACGTAGGCATTAGGGCAAGAGTTTTTCCCTCCCTGGCTTGCCCATCACCCTTGCTGCCTCTGTAACCTCTGCTCAAAGTGATGGTGCCCTGGAGGTATAATCCCCAGATGATTGCAGAGTTTGTAGAGAGGCCGTGCACTATGCACACTCATGACAAAGGTGGCTGACCAGGCTTTCAAAGACCTTTGTGACGAAGGTGGCTGACCAGGCTTTCAAAGACTGTAGAAAGGCACCATGCTTCAAATGTAACTGCTGTGCTTCCTCCTGCTCAACAGTTGTCCAAGCCACAAAGAGCAAGCCAGTGGCCTCCTGACCATCTTCTCATTAAACTCAAAGAAAATTTGGTCTCTGACTCATGAGGAGATACCTCAAGCCTTAATGGCTTGAAGAAAGGCTTTTAAATGCATGCTTTTCTATTAAATTAAAATTTAAAAATATCTCAAACACTCAAGGATTTTTAAATGTATGGGGTTTTGTTAAAATAAAATTTTAAAAATAAACACGAATTTTTATTTTGAACTACTTTTAAATAATGAACAGGAGAGGAATATTAATTAGAATTAGAGCTGAGGACTTGCAATGCGATTGCAGCTTGGTACGGCTTGAAACGGCTGCTTTATAAACCCACCAGAAATGAAGTTTCTGATGCAAATAGCAGATAGCTTAAACTTAACACCCTGTTGTGGCAAACAAACAAGAAGGACACAAACGATGTATTTCGTTTGGTTAATTGATATTATTCTGAGAACTGTTCCTACAGCCACCAACTGTACACTCCTCCCTGGCTTCCACCTCCACCAGCCTTTAAGGGCCTAAAACCATCTCACTTCAGAGCAGGTAGAGCCCACCCAAATATTCTTTTTTAGAAATTATTACCTCTTTAAAAAAAAACAACCAACAACCAAACAACTATGCAGTTCTGTCATACCAATCATTATGCCTTTGGATCATCTCAATTACTAATAGCACCTATTCTGACTTTTAAACTTGGCAGATGTCATCTTAGCATCACACTGAGAAGATAATCATGTGTAGCATGCTGTAACTAAGTAAATTGCAGTAAACAAGCAGCAAAAGTCACTGTCAGTAAACAGAGCAGGCGACAATTCTAAAACAAGGTCTGTGGTTTCCAAACTGTCTGCATTTCATTTTAAAAATCTTTCAGAAGAAGTAGCACAGAACAGACCTTTGTCAGTGTGTCTCATTCTTACTCTTATGGATCATTAATTAGAGTTCTAAAAAAATATATAATTCTGAATAGAATTGGCTGAATAATTCATAACAGTTACTCTCATCTGCAAGTGTTGTCTGCAAGTAGATCATGATCATCTGAGCTGTATTCATTATTTAAAATTATTTGCCAAATACCTCCTACAGATAGTTCTTGATCTGTAGTTATTTGCAAATATTTAAAATTTATATGCTGGGCTTATAAATTATCCCCAGCTTGATTACTGGTCAAAAACATACATGCAGTCATCTGCTTGTGTATGCAATTACCACGCTGAGAAAACCACTCCTGTGGAAACGCAGACCCGAGTCAATGATAGTGCCATGAATCTCCCGCCCCGACCAGTGAGAGTGTCCATCAGGCACAAACCGAGCGCCTCCTCCGTGACTCAAGACCCTTCTGCTCCACAGATACGCAAAAAGAGCAAAGATCTTCTCGCCAGGAAAAGTGTCAGACGCAGAGACAGATGGCGGGGACACTATGGAAACAGCACCGCGATCCTCTGCACGCAGGGACAATCGGTTTGGGAAACAACTTCCAGAGATGAGCAAAGGAGGTGAAGTGAAATGGCTGAATCCCATCTTCTCATGCACCAGGCAGAAAACTAAGTCACTGAAATGGAGACAAACTGGCAGCTGAAACACCAGTTTGAAATCCCAAGGAAAGGGATTTAGCCAACTTGGCAGGGGCAGGTGCCTTCCACATGTAGATCTTTCAAAGACTCTGTTTATGCAGGCAACGTCCAAATATTGCAGGAGTTTTTAAGAACTGGATGAGCCAGAATCTGGTAGCGGACGCTCCAATATAAGCCCATCTTCCACCACCAAAGCCACTGGAATTACTCTGTATTTACTACAGTGTGACAGAGATAAGAATGTTTTTGAGTAAGAACTTCTGCTCCTTATGATCTTTGTGAAACCAGAATTCCTTAGACATATTTCTCAGAATTACAATTGACCTATGATCAGCCTTCCACGTGTATTTGAATGCTCTCATTCACTGAGAAGCCTGTTCTCTGGGCAGCATTAAAAGAAAGGTTCTCCTTACTCCAACACCCTGAGACCCTGAGGTCTCAGCAGTATCACCTGAGCCACGGGTAAGGGCAGGACTGAGCAGGCATCAGATACAAGCAATTTGCTAATGTCCTCTATTTCTCCTGTCCAGAAAGAAGATGGAAAGGAAGGTGGTAACAGGAGCCTAAAAAGCAAAAGGACAGTGGAAAGGCAGCAGTGGAAGAGGTAGACTCCCTGGGCAAAAAATGAGGCCAAATCATCTCAATGCCCCTCTGAATGTAAACCATTGTACACTATACAGAGTGGTGACTTTGGGGGGATCAGAGTATCACCCAGGTAACTACTGCAGCTGATGTCTGCTACTTAACGGGGCAGGAAGCTTCTTGAAACAAGCCACAGTCATTTCTAGGGTTGTCACAGTTTAAAGTGACACCTCCGTACATCAAGTCAGGAATTTATACCTTTTGGAACAGAAGATCCAAACCACCATTTCACACATATTCATAAGACCTCAGACTAAACTCAGAATGAGTTCCATCAGGAAAAATATTGATCTGGACAGGTAGTTTCTCAATGCATTATTAGGAACAGAATACTAAATGGGCTGTCATCCATGTAACTGCTTGTGCAACATTTGCCAGATGTTGTTTGTGTGTCCACAGCAATGTAGTCATATTAAAATGTATGAAACTGTGATTTTTGCCGGCTTCTCAGCAATAGCAGAGCCCTCGCTGAGCGTCCCGGCCGGATGCAGGCTTTCAGCAAGACACCGTTAAGCAGACAATAGCTGCAGATTTCCCTTCTTCATTGTCCTACAGTACAAGTCAATTAGTGGCTTAATATTGCTCAGATATTCATTAAAGTAGAAGTGGGCAGAATTTCATCTGTTTGATCCTTGATGTTTAAAAGTGTCCAGGGAGAATATTTACAATTGTTGGGTTGTGACCACCTACTTCTGGAGGAAAACCACAGATTTTCTTGGCAGTAAGCAGCGTGTTATCCTGCTAAGAATTTGTGCTCAGTCAAAATAGAGATATTCTTCTATTATTAGACTTACTCATTGGCCAAGTCTTAGAGAGGTGCTACTTCTGTTACTACCTGCCTCATTTAATGTATTATTTTTGACAATTCCCAGCTCTGTAGCATCCTTTTCTGTTGTCTACCTCGTTATCTGATGGTCTATTAACACCACTTAGGTAAGAAAACTCTGTTTAGTGGGAACATAATGCCAGTCAATAGTTGCATTCCCTTTTAATAATTAAAATAGAAAACATTTCATTCTTTGATATTATTAAAATCATAGAATCATATAGGTTGGAAGAGACCCTTGGGATCATCAAGTCCAACCATCAGCCCTACTCTACAAGTTCTCCCCTACACCAGATCCCTCAACACCACATCCAATCTACTCTTAAACACAGTCAGGGATGGTGACTCCACCACCTCCCATTGATTCAGCTCTGGCCATCCCCAGTCACCGTCATTTGTATTTCTGTAGCACGTTAGAGGGATTCCTTGATGCTCCTGATGTGATATGTGGCTGCAGATCCAAATTGTCAGGAGCTTTAGAGAGGTCTCATCGGGGATTAGCCTAGACACCATCTGCAACAATTATAAATCATCCTGAAGGCGCGTTTAGGAGTATGCAAAGTCAGTCAGACAGGGCCAAATGCATCCCGTCTGCTCCGAAGCACCAACTCTCACCTCCACATCCACCCTGGCTGCTCAGCTCCTTCAGCTTTGCCACCCTGCTGAGTCTCCCTCCGTGCCAGGGGGGCATTAAATATTGGTTTTCAGAGTTTAGTTGGTTTTTTTTTTACCCCTTAAGAAATGTTTGTGCTTTTATCTGACTAGTTGCTGTGAATGTACACAACTAATTAACTGCGTAACACATCTAATATGCAGCTACTGTAGTTTATAGGTAAAACTGGTATAATCCATATTTTTTGTGTGCTGACCTCGCTTCAGGTCCCAGCTTCAGCCCAGAAGGAACCTCACTCTTTTGGTGTCTTGCAGAGAAGAACCAGAAGGAAAAGGGTACAAACTCTCACGCAAACATATGGGGAAGAAAGCAAAAGATCCTCTATTGAAGTCAATAAAGCTCTGATGATTTATATCCCCTGCAAATCAGGTCCTGAGTCTACAAAAGCAGGCCAAAGGGTGGCCTGAGCGGCTGGAGCGCATGCAGCTGTGTCACAGCCACCCTGCTCCATTCTTGCCTCAAGTATCGCTTGCAGAAGCAGCCAGCAACAACTCCAGTTCCCACCCCAACATTGAGCCTGCTGGCTGCTGAGGTATGAAGCAGAACACCGGTTAATTATCAGATTCCAGGTTAAGTGTGCCTGGCTGGCTGTTAGAGGAAACCTTATTTTGATGTGTAAACTCCAAGGATGTAGTAAGAAAGAGGGCTGAGGGGAAGTAAACACGGGGTGCCGAGACCAGTGGGTTTGCCTCCTTAGACACGCAGCCCACGGTCTGCAGCCTGTTCCCTGCAAACTGCTGTAACTCCACGCTGAAAACTCCCATATGGAAAAGATACCATAAAAAGCAACCGCATCAATGATTTATAGGTCTCTGGCTAAGCATTATCAAGCACGGAGGGACTTACCTTCAGGTGGCTTGTTCATGGCACTATCTTTACAGAACAGTAAAAAGTACGGAATGTCAGTCACGAAAGCACACAAATCACAGAATCACAGAATCTCAGGGATTGGAAGGGACCTTGAAAGATCATCTAGTACAAGCCCCCCTGCTGGAGCAGGAACACCTAGAACAGATCGCTCAGGAACACGTCCAGGCGAGTTTTTAATGTCACTCCACAGGACACTCCACAACCTCCCTGGGCAGCCCCTGCCAGTGTTCAGTCACTCTCACTGTGAAGAAGTTTTTCCTCATATTTAACTGGAATCTCCTATGTTCCAGCTTGCACCCATTGCCCCTTGTCCTATCATTGGATGTTACTGAGAAGAGCCTGGCTCCATCCTCCTGACACTCACCCTTTACATACTTATAAATGTTAATAAGGTCACCCCTCAGTCTCCTCTTCTCCAAGCTAAAGAGACCCAACTCCCTCAGCCTTTCCTCAAATGGGAGATGCTCCACTCCCTTCATCATCTTGGTAGCCCTGCCCGGGACCGTCCCCTCCTTGTACTGGATGCCTGCAGACTAGCAGCAGCGGGCAAGGAAAATGAAGGTCTCAAGAAGAAATTTACAAAAGGCACTTTGTGGAGGTGAGGAAATGACCGTGGATCCTCTCAGTGACACACAGCCCAGCTAAAGGCTCCCCTATGTTTAGCTATAGATTGAGGATATTGCTCCATGGCCACTAATGCCACCACCTATGAGAATACAAAGGCTCCCTTGCACCTGGGGAAGTCCCACGCAGCCCAGCCCCACTGGGAAATACTGATCTCCAACCCTTCTAATCCTTTCCCCAGTAAGGCCATTTGCCCCTAAAATTGAGCCTAGTGTTTCCTTTCTCAATTAAATTTCAACACTGTTCCCTCCAACATGGTTTAGTTCAGTTGCTATTCTAAGGGAAAACAGCATGCAATTCCAAACTTGCCCAGGTAAGGAGGTATCCAAATACAAATACACTCAAGTACAGGCTCCAACAGCCTGACTATGGCTCAGTTCCTGGGCTCCTGTAAGGAAAGGGGGCTATCACCACGATGCCTGCTCCCCCCCCACCAAACTTTAAAGAAAGCAACATTTACCAGTGCATTTTGGGATGAAACTGATTGAATCAGGATGACAAATGTCCCCTGACAAAGTCACTCAGGTCAGACCTTTAGGTGATGGGGATGGAGAGGCATCTCACTGGAGATCAGAACCAGATGCTGAGTCTCATTAACACATTTTGATGTCTTGGTTTATCAGAAATTTTGGGATGCATTCAAGAAGAATTTTGTGCTTGCAGGGCTTTTTGTGCTTTTTGTGCTTTAACAGAAAAAGGAGTTAAGTTGAAGAGTTAAGAGAACTAATTCCAGAGCTACAGAGTTAATTCCAGCAGAGCAGGTGCCAGTTTTAGCCTGAACCATTCTGACTGGCGGAGCTCAGAGTGGCACCAGCTCCTCTAATCCATCCCCTTCTTCAGCACTTGAAAGGAGGCAGAGTATGTTTGCATACACTTGCCACCCCATGGCCAAACTCTGTGCCTTCTTCTGTTACTGCCACCGCAGCAAAGCCCTCCTGGGCCATACAGCACACGCCACCGGGCAATCCTACCCAGGCTACAGGCTTGTAACAAAAACCCATCCTCTGCCAGGCTGGAACACAAAAGGTTCCTCTGACGGCTGCCCAAGCCCACAGCCCCGTTCTCACCAATAATCCCCTCTTCCATAATTTAATAAGCTCCACCACAGCAAGCTTCGCCCTCCCCCAGCAGGAGCTTCCCTTTCCCGCTCCCTGGACGAGTCGTGACAGCCACAAAGAAGGAGGATTCCCTGGTGCATTGTTAAAGGCCTGCCTCCCCAAGCCACAGACAGGCTCAGTTAACATTAAAGCCTTTTCCCTCGCTAGCAACCTGAGCTGAGATTAAGGAAGGAGCCCACACTGTCAACCTTAACCCTGAGAGGAGGCTGGTAACTAGGGCAACGGCATCTCACAAATAAACCCCGCCACACCATCCTGTCTTCTTTCCCTGCCACACACAGAGCAATAGGTAAGGGGATGGGCAGATACAAACCCAACATCGCCCGCTCCTCTGGCTCCTATTTGAGTCCTGGAGTTTACTACGAGCTCCATAGGGTTATTTATTAATGCTGACATTAATGCAAAAAGATCATCTTTTCCACTCT
Source organism: Jacana jacana (assembly GCA_013400555.1). NCBI lineage: Eukaryota > Metazoa > Chordata > Aves > Charadriiformes > Jacanidae > Jacana > Jacana jacana. The sequence goes on along the minus strand of VZTM01015295.1, from coordinate 262,637 downwards.
GCATGCCTGGCGTAGAGCAGATGAGAGCGTGCTCCTTGCTCGCTTGGGCTCCAGTGTAATTATTTGCAGAAGGTAGCACAAAACCATCTTCCCAATATTAGACTCAAGCTGCTTGTCTGGTTGAGCCTGATCTTTATTTATAGACCCTGAGTCTGGGCGGTTTTTGTACGCAGAGCAGGACACAGTGACCTACTCGGGCTCCCTTACATAATAGTTTCAACGCAGACTTAGTGTACATTGACCCTAATCTGATCTTGAATTGTAACACATTAAATGTTAATTTATTTTTGGAATTATATCTCACTCGATGCAACTAATTTATTTCCACAATTGGAAAGAACCAAAGAATGACAAATCAAAGTGTTATTTAACAACTCCTTAAACTATTTTTTTTTTGTAAATCCCTCATTAACTGTGACTATTACAATTGACTAATATGTCATTAGACCACGCAGCTCGGGAGAGCTCTGCAATATATTTAGCTCAGCTTTAGAGTCAGTTTCCAATGCAAATACTATATTAACAGAAAGCAGATTTACAGCAAAATTTTCCAGGTGGTGTTTGAAAGCATCCCCTTGGAATTCACCCAGCGAGATTTACAGGGAGACTGAAACCTGTGCCCAAATTACATCCTCTACAGAGGTCTCTTTGTTTCCCAGAGGAGGCACAGGAAGAGATCTCCACAAGGGAAGGCTGTAGGCAAGAAGCTTCTCCCAAGGAAGGTCTCAGCCACGCTGCAGTCCCAGCAGCTGCTCCCCCAGCCTTTACTACGGTCCTAAAGCCATGTCCCAAATCCCACTCCATGCTCCAGGCACCCAATAGGGGATATTTAATGCCCTTTATCTCCCACCTTGGCCTTCCCATGCCATGCCAAGGCTCTGGCAGCACAACCATGGTCTTATCTTCACTCCTGACCAGAAAAAAAACTGGAGGGGTGGGGGGAAGGGGGTTAGTGATGTGTGTGTAAACACTTTTCTGTTTTTACATGTACAATCTGGGATTAGAACAGATAGAAGTGGGACTCCAGGCCAAAACTTTAAAAGAAAATTAAGTCTTATTGCATCAGTTGCATTCCCATTGAGGGGGTTTAATAGGCACCGGGACTCCATTGTTTTTCTTCAGAAATAATACCTCTACTGACACTCGTGTTTGCAAGTGGACATTATTTTTGGCACAGTAAATGTACTGTGGTGGAAAGACTCCAGTGTAGGCTGCTTTATCTGGGAGTGAATGAAGGACAGCAGGAATTAATTGGTCTAACTCCAAAAGAGGTTGGATTACATACATTTGGCATGGAAGGAAATTAAAGTGACAATGATGAATATTTCTTTTAAGATTTTAAGAAATAAGAATTAAAGCTTCTTTTAATTGATGTAGTTCACTCTGAACAAATATTTTAATTCTTTACCCCCATTCAAAATATCTAGGTGAATGTGTACTAAAGAGTTTTAAAATAGTTCATCTTGATATTGATTTTCCTTTATATTTACTGTTGTCACAGAGCATTTTTAATTATGAGCTGAAGAGATGGAAAGAAAAAAATATAATTAATCATAAAATGTATCTTCAAAGAGATTTTTCAAACTATACAAGAACAATACGAAGATCAATCAAGCGCAGAAGGGAAAAATGTGTGCGTGTGTGTGACTGCTCAGTACTAATTCTGCCTCGATAGCACCTTAGTTTCCAGAATGGTTAAAGAGCAATTATTCCCCAAAAGCAGGTATCCAGGCTCTGAGAATACAGCACAACGCTCCGAGGTGAGACACAGCAGCTCACTATTGCAGGCATTTACCAAGAAAACACAGAAACCAGACAACTAAAAACCCACACAAACAAATGATAATAAAATTCCAATTGTACCAAAAGAAATGAGATGATCCTCAACTGCAGGACCGTAGGGCAGGAGTGAAGCTTTCCAGAGGCACAGTTACTGAAAGGGTTTGAAATAGCGCCTTTTAAAGGTCAGGTTTTAAGGCTGTCTAAAACCAGACCCCTACTGAGTACTTACAACTCTATCTGAAATAAATTTTCTGATACAGATGGTTGGGGAGTTTCTGCACTGACTCTCCAGCTCCATGATAAAATGAAGGCCCTGAGTTGAGCAATACACTGAGAACACCTGTACCCAACTCAAGTTGTCCATGATATTATGACTCTCAGAGACTGTGGGTATTTTGGACTTAAAATACACTTCTGTTTCAAACCCAAAATTCAGGAGGCAAAAAGCTCTCTCCTCTCTTTCCTGATTCTAAGTTTCAAAGTCATGGCTTACACACCAACCATCCAAAGTCAAGAAATCAGCACCCCCGAGGAAACCAGGGAGGCCTCGATACACCAGGAATTTAAAAACTTTTCTCTAACGACACCACCTGCCTGGTTTCTTTACAGAAGCCCACATCCAGTTGATAATTCAGTTTCAAAGCCACATAGCATGTAGCATCTGCTCTTGTCTAGCTAACAATGCCTGGATTATAAACATCTTTGGGACACAGGATACCTCCCATCTCATCGTTTTGTATGCCATTCCGGAAAAGCACACCAGGAGCTTCTGCTTGATTAGATCCCAGGGTACTGCTCTAATTCAAACATTTGTTAAATAAATACACCTGAAATCAGTAAGACTACAATGTATCCGCCTCCCCATAGTCTGGGGGTCTTCAGACAATATGCCTAGACCTGCCTTCCCAAGGAGAGCAGAATCCACAGAAGAACTCGACCAGGCAGCAAAACAAACTCCACTTCCAAAGAAAATCTCTTCACTTTAATTACCAACACACTCCAAATCTCCAGCCTAAGTAAACTTTAGAATTCTTGAGAGGGCTCACAGTCTGACCCTTCCAGTCTGCAGTCTGCTCTGTGCAGAGGCAAATTGGTTTGGAGGTGTCTCAAACCAGAAGCAACTGCGGCTTCCTCACCCACCACGTGCTGCAGGAGGGCAGGGACCAGCTACCGGAGCAAGACAAGCAACCTGGGCAAACCTCTGCTTCGCACCACTTCTTGACCGACCTACCTGCTTGTTTTGAGTGATGTGGCCCCTCTCCACCTCAGCACCACTGTGGTATCACCACAGCTCCTGGCATGAGTGGGAGTTTTGACCTAGGCAGCCTCCCACAAGTTCCTCTGTTGTTATCTTTAGGGGAACATGATTGAATTAACTACACTTGAGAACCCCTGTTTTGCTCTGCTAGTGTAGCTTTCCAATCCCCTACCTTCTTCTTCCCAGCACCTCAGCTTCATAAAAGACTCCTCTACCTCCATACCTACCCAATAACAGGAGTATTTATAGTGCAGGTGCTCACTAATGACCCCAAGTACTTAAAGAGCACTTGAAAATCAGGACTGGTGAAGAAAGAAATATAAAGCAACCAACCACTTCTCTATGAAACTATACAGCAAATTAAAAGATGCTAACATATTGACTGAGAATAAACAAGCCTGTGTGAGCTGATGCAGGCAGGACACAGGAACTACCACGGATTAAAGACAAAAGCACAAATTTCATCTCAATACCTCATGGATCGGGGAATCTCTGAAGCAGCACCTGGGCAGAGGCAGGCAAGCAGGGACACAGGTACCACCACGGAGTGGCAGAGTCCTGATTAGCAAGAGAGTCCTTGTTGGCCAGAGAGCGGAGGAGAGAGCGAGCACACCGACTCCCTGTTCTAGCTGGCATTTCAAAGGTTCGAGCAGGCATAGCTCTTTCCCCAGCGCTGTGATCTTCCTCAACAACAGGGTAGGAATCTCACGTGCCTGAGTAAGGTGTCCCCACATCCATCATGGATTTAAGTTATCTAAGTGCAAATTTTCTACCTGCAAGCATACAAAACTACACAATTTGTATGATCAGTGTTTCCCAGCACCCCAGGCTGAGTCACTTGAGCATACGTACAATCCTCCTTGCCAATCTTCCACCACTTTCCCACATTCCACCCCCTCGCTCAAGAGACTGCTTCTGCTGGGGTTGGGAAACCTGGAGATGTTTATTCAGGCTTACAGGCTGTAGTACATACAGACTAACGTAGAGAGGCACGTAATAAACATATACAGAAAAAGGAATAAACATATCTCTACAATAAAGCTTGGATTCAGGTATCTTGTTCCTCCTGTCAAGGAATTAAACCTCTCAGCCAGGCAGGCANCTACCTCCATACCTACCCAATAACAGGAGTATTTATAGTGCAGGTGCTCACTAATGACCCCAAGTACTTAAAGAGCACTTGAAAATCAGGACTGGTGAAGAAAGAAATATAAAGCAACCAACCACTTCTCTATAAAACTATACAGCAAATTAAAAGATGCTAACATATTGACTGAGAATAAACAAGCCTGTGTGAGCTGATGCAGGCAGGACACAGGAACTACCACGGATTAAAGACAAAAGCACAAATTTCATCTCAATACCTCATGGATCGGGGAATCTCTGAAGCAGCACCTGGGCAGAGGCAGGCAAGCAGGGACACAGGTACCACCACGGAGTGGCAGAGTCCTGATTAGCAAGAGAGTCCTTGTTGGCCAGAGAGCGGAGGAGAGAGCGAGCACACCGACTCCCTGTTCTAGCTGGCATTTCAAAGGTTCGAGCAGGCATAGCTCTTTCCCCAGCGCTGTGATCTTCCTCAACAACAGGGTAGGAATCTCACGTGCCTGAGTAAGGTGTCCCCACATCCATCATGGATTTAAGTTATCTAAGTGCAAATTTTCTACCTGCAAGCATACAAAACTACACAATTTGTATGATCAGTGTTTCCCAGCACCCCAGGCTGAGTCACTTGAGCGTACGTACAATCCTCCTTGCCAATCTTCCACCACTTTCCCACATTCCCCCCCCTCGCTCAAGAGACTGCTTCTGCTGGGGTTGGGAAACCTGGAGATGTTTATTCAGGCTTACAGGCTGTAGTACATACAGACTAACGTAGAGAGGCACGTAATAAACATATACAGAAAAAGGAATAAACATATCTCTACAATAATGCTTGGATTCAGGTATCTTGTTCCTCCTGTCAAGGAATTAAACCTCTCAGCCAGGCAGGCACCACCAGCAGGTTGTTGTGTTTGATGCACTGAGTCCTGGAAAATGTTGAACATCATGCTCTGTGCTGGCTGTTTCACCAGTTATGTTGAAGCAACAGGTTTTTGAAGTTGAAGCAGTGTTTCTGGCGTCCAGGGAAGAAATAGCCCACTGTCATTAAGCTTGTAATGTTCACTGGTGTCCAGCTGTTACCTCCTCAGAAAAGATGGCAATGAGGTGTTGATGTCAATGTCACTCAGCACACTATAATTCTATAGTACAGCTGCTGGGGCTAATGCGGTGCTACCACAGATTGTTTGAAGGTTCACAACTGTTAATCATTTCTTAAATTGCAAGGTAAATGAGTCAGCTACAGTAAAGGCTTACTAAATTAAGTAGTTACATGTCAATTTTACAGAGGCAGGATGTGTGCCTACATATGCAGGGTGTGTGCCTATAAAGCACGATGAGCCAACCTGTGATAGGGGAGGAAAACAGCAGTGACATCTCCTTCCAGTAATACACAGGTGCTGCTCCAGCTCCTTTGGCTGATGTTACTCTGGGTTTGATAACCTGATGTGGAGTGAATGCCCAGACAGGTTAGAGCTGTGACTAGTGCTTTTTCAGGTTGAACTTCAATTCAATGTCAGGTTTGCAACACCACTAACACCACTGCAGTGCTATCTCCTCTAGACACAGCACAGGTATTCACTGAAGGGACTGAAAATACAGAAACTCGAGAATCTGGTACTAAAAAAGGATGCAAAATAAGAAGTTGGGTCATGATGTATGGGGGAACCTTGTAATGCCTACAGGTTCTTTCTGATTTTCATCTCAGTCATCTGACACAGTTCTGAGACTGGACTTGTTGCTAATTCAAACAAAACCCCTTGCTTAGGAGCTCAGTTCAAGCACTTCCACAGGCACCAAAGGCTTCTTGTTGCTCGGTCCTCTGCCAGACAACTTTCTTCCTAGTTAATTTCTGCCAAAAGCACATTAATGTGACCACATGTGACATAAAAGTTCTCTGATAACTGAGAAGTCCTCCAAAGGTCTGCAACTGTTTCACTGTGATTATCCAGGAAATGGCTGCACTGTTTGCTGCCCCCGATTTGGTGTTTTTCTACCAGACCTGTTGCTAATTGTAGGCTCGCGAATGGAGCGGAACTTATTTATTCTCACTATTAAAAAAAACTCAAACTAAACGAAGAAAAACCAACCCCTAAACAGAGATGCTTAAATTCAGGTAATACACACTGTAAGGGAAGGAGCAGGAAAAAGAGACCTAAAGGCCAGGCTGTCTTTTACCTTGTCACTCCTATGTTCTTCGCCATCAAAAAACGGCTGGAGCAGCAAAACGTACGATTTTGACAAAGCTCCATCCCCACCGAAGGTTTCTCCATCCGAAACGACAGAGCCCGGGTACAAAGAGCGCTTCTGAGTTCCACAAGGCTGCGAGAAACGCCAGGCCACCAGCCAGGGGAGCTCCCCGGCTCCACACAAGCCCCTTGTCGCCCCCGCCGCTTGCCGTGGCGACTGCCCCCGGCAGGCCCAGCTGGGGAGCTACCCACCATGCCAGGAGGGCTACCTCCAAGGCCAATCGTGAGCGAGCCCTCCCGGCCCGCGTTGCTTGACTCCTGAGGGGTCACAGGGAGAGAGGGCACTTGTCGCCGGTCGGGGCGACAAACCCGCAGGGTACAGATCTCGAACGGCTTGTGGGAACATACAGACGACCCAATATGAGCTAGCAGTAAGTTCCAAAGTTTATTGACAGCACAACAGTTCTATAGCCTTGTACATAGTTATGCAGACTCGGTAACATTTGATAGGTTCTTAGCAGAGGAATTGATTTGCATAGAGCTTCCTTATCTGCGGTTGCAGCTGCGTTTGAACTCCTCCTCGAGCATCTTAACTCCAAGGTCACTCCAATCCTGGGGCCTGCCTTTAGTTACACAAGCGCAAGCAAACTCCTGTCAGGAGGCCCTGTGCCCCAGCGAAAGTTTTACTTGTGCAAGCCATTTAGCCATTTTCTTCCAGCCGATTCCCAACAGGGACCCGCCAAGGACGACGGCCCGGCCATCTCCGAGACTCGCCTCAGGACACCCCCCAACACTCCCCCCGGCCTGGGGCGGCCCAGGCGGGCGCTGACTGTAGCAGAGGAGGACGCCGAGCCGCCATCCTCCTGCGCTCACAGGTGCGGCGAGTCCCCCAGCACGGCCCAGCAACCACCACACTGGAACAGGGCGCAGTCCGCCGGCCGCGGGGGTGACAATGGCTACGACTCCGCTCCCGCGGCCGGCGGTGAGGAAGGTAGCGAAGGACAGAGACGGGCGATAAGGGAGGGCGGGCAATCCACGATGACGACCCCACCGAGCTGCAGCTCCTGGAAAAGCTATTGCAGCTGCCGCCGCGCCACCTTCTTCTTCCCGCCCCGCGTTCGAGCAGCACTGCCCGCCTTCCCGGCCACGTAAATCTGCGCTGCTATTGGGCAGTGGACGCGTCAATCCCCACAATCCCGAGTTTATTGGGGAGTGGGCCGCGCCGAGTCGTTTCGTAGCCCAATCAAGCAGGAGTGGGCAGGGCTCTCCCCTGCCGCCAGTGCCGGCATTGGTGGTCTCCGTGCCTCTAGGCCCGACCCCTTTGCCCAGCCCAGCCAATGGCCAGTTCGAACGGCGGGGGCGGGGATAAAGCGCGGCGTCTCGTTGAGCGCGAGATTCGAGGTGGGGTGTGTGGAGTGGCTGAGGCGGCAGCTGTCATGGCTCTCCCCTCGCTCTTGCGGCTGGGAGCCGCTGAAGTACGTTGAGCTCCAACAGATTGTGGAGACTGTCGGCCTGAAGGTGAGGAGGGGACAACCTCCCGCTGCTGGAGGGGCGGGGGGGGGAGCTCCGGTTGTTCCTCCCGCCCTCCGGAGGGGTGCCCCGGCTCTGGGGATCCTCCTCTGCCCGGCTGGGAGCTGAGAGGAGCGGGTGTCCGTGAGGAAAGCGCTGCCCCCCGTGAAGTCCACGGTGTCCACGGCGGGTTAATGGTCGCGGTTAAAAATGAGAAACGTTGAGCTACGTGTTCCTGAGAGCGGCCTGGTCCCTCCTGGGAGGCAGCACTCCGTCAATGGGGCTGCTGAAGGGGAATGCCGGTAAAAGAAGGCATAAAGCTTTAAAAGACTGAAACCCCACAGCTCTGGGTGGGCAGAGGGACCCGTTCTCCTGACAGGGTTAAGACTTGGGCTTGGAGTTGCAGTTCTGAGTCACTTCGTTCTTAGACTTCCCACCCGTGTCTGGTTTTATGCTGACCTTTCCGACTGGGCGTTCGAGAGTCTTGCATAGCCCCAAAAATCAGCAATGCCATTTTGTTGTTGTTTTATTGCTGCTGCTGGTGAGTAGTGGAGGAGCAGAACGCTTTGCATGTAGTATGGGCAAGAGAACTTGTTGCAGAAATTTGCTGGGGTTCTAATTAATGTTCGACTGAACGCAGTCCTGCTAAAACCAGTCAGTGTCACTCATCCTGGAACGATTACACCTGGAAAACAGATGGGAAACTTCTGGAAAGAATCTTGTCAGTGAAATTTGTCTTTGTGCCTCTGGAGAAACTGCTGTATGTTTTTCCGTAGCCTGCAGCGCTTTCTGTAGTTTGACTGACTTGAACGAGGCTCTAGGTATGTCTCCTTCCATTGGATTCAGGAAATGTTCTGCTTGCTCAATGCATTAATTAGTAGGACACTAGCTGGGTTTATGCAGTTTTTTGTTTGATGACTTAATGTGATACTTGGTTCTTATGTTGTTTTTGTTTTCTCTCTTCAGACAGACAAGTTGTTGAAAGCACTGGATTGGCACTTTCACGGAACAAAACAAGAGGGTGAAAATATGGTAATAGATAATAAATCAGCTATTCTTTTTGAGAGAGCGAGATCTCACTTTGTAACTAGTCAAGCAGGGCATGGACCATCATGGCTGCTTTCTTACCATGATGTGAACGGTGTTACAAATATTTTTTTCTTAATAGTGCCTTTATTTGAATGCCCTCCTATCCGGATAGAAATTGATGTGCTAATATTAGTTTTGAAGTGGCCTCCTGTCACCCAAAGCTGACTTCATTCCAACTGCCAGAATTTTTCAGCATCAGCAGAAAATCATTCTCTTGAATACTAATGTGGGCTTTCTATTGAACTAATCTTAATTTATGCCTGCTTAGCTCCAGGCACTGGTCAGTATCAAATACAAGAATATTTGACTCATTTTCCATGTCTCAATGAAAGGGACTAAATACTGAGAGGAAACCATTTTGCATCTACTATGATTTACTTACACTGACTCAATGAAAGTGGTGCAGTTGTGATATTTCCTTTATCCATCTATTAATGTATTTTCTTAACTTTGGAATAAAAGTTTTATCCTCTGTAAGTGGAATTATGTTGTGGTGATTTACCATGTGTTTTATGTTTGGGTAAACTAGTATCTGCTTTTCTATCTACTTTTTGTCTCCCTTTAAGTGCTTCCTTTAAAGGTTTGAGGAACTGGTGTCATCCTTGTCAGCTTATTTCTAACTCACCAGCATGCAAGAGGCTCTGATTTTTTGTTGGAGACTATTCTCCAACAATTAGTACAAATATGGGAGGGTCACAGCATCATGCTGGTCAGATTTCAGATATAAAGTATTTTTAATAATCTTATTAAGATGCTATATTGTAAAATATCTGTAGGACTTATTCTTAAAGCCCTCAAGCCACGAGCTTTGTTTAGGGAAATCTAGATGCTGGTTTCTCAATTACTTCACTGCCAAGTGGCAGCACTGTGTTTCCTCTGTGATGGTAGGTACTCTTTCCTATAATAAAATTGGAACTGTCTCTTTGGAGTATCTAATTTATGTTTGTGTCATATTTTCCACGCTACAGTATTTTTCTGAAATAGGACCCTGAAAAACGTGCATCTGCTTCCCTCAAATCGGGTGAACCCAGCCGTCATGGGGAAACGAGGCCTCATTCAGTGTGTGTTCTTACAAAAAGACATGGTAAAGAAAAAAGAAAGAAAAAAGAAAAAAAAAGAGGAAATCCAAGGAAGCAACTAATACCAGTGAAGAAAATAAAGGGCTACCTGAAGAAGAGGTGTTCTATGTTGCTTGGCTTTGTGTGCTGGCTGCCCTCTTTCCCATAAGTGCAGTTTAAACACCTGATTCATTTTTTTCTACCACTGATTAGCAGGTGGTATACATCAGATATATATACATGTGTCTGTGTTTACACAGACAGAATTTCATATGAAACATTCTGGTACTGGTATTCTGCACTCTGTGGCACTGATTCTTGTCTATCTTGACTGTGTGCTATTTCATAATAGATTATTCATTAGTCATTACTTAAAGGAAACAAATCCCTCTAAGAAATGAACAATTCCAGACACCTCATCTGAATAAGACTGCTTTCATTATTTCATCACAGTATTCTAAATACTAGACTAGTTTCACAATTTATCTAAAATAAGGCTTCACTTTATGTATAAGAAACTAAGAGCCATTGCATGATTTCCTAAACCTCACAATTTTTAAATTCCCCCTCCTCTCAGCGGGTTCTTTCTTTGTGGGATGTATGACTGAGGGAGGGGAAGTTTCAAGGTGAGATGGGGGTAGAATTCTTTTTCTCAAGAAGTACGTGTCAGTAGTGGGTGCAAGTAAGAACTGTGTGAAATACTTTAACTGATTAGAGGGGGGGAAATGAGAGATGTTTTTCTGTTAGTGTTAGACAATTGTACAGTAGTCAAAGCTACAACAGTAAAAACTAACACAGTTAGGGCATTTATTTTTCCTTGCAAATAACTATTTTCAGTGAAGGCAGTTTTATACTAAAACGCTAAGAGTTGTGCAGCCAGACGCTTTCTGACATTGATCTGTGAAATAATAGTTTGAGTATTTCACAGGTTAACTCAGGTTGGACTTCAGAAAGTCTCTTGCTCGATCTCCCAATGAAAGCAGGGTCGAGTCTGAGGTTAGACCACAATGTTTAAGGCTTTATCTAATCTGATACTGAAAACCTCTAAGGATGGAGGAAACAAAACCTCTCTGGGCAACCTCTTCCACTGACTGACTGCTCTCAGAACAACAGGTTTCTTTCTATCTGGTTGGGACAAGCTGTTTAAATGAAGTATGTTTAAACTACAGGAGCATTCTGAAATGAAAGAAAGCGAAGTGCCTCAGGGTAAGCATGAAAAAGGACAGCAGGTGTTCCAAAAGGAGGCAGAAGTAACTAAAAAGAGAGCTATTGTGAAGCCAGGGATGAGTACTAGTCAGAAAGAACAAGCAGAGAAGACTTTTAGCAGAAGTGGTGGAGTTAAATGTAAGTAGAAAATTCTACAAGTTTAATTTTAGTAAGTTGTACTACTTAAAATAACCATAACGTGCGTTTTACTGGGTCTACAAAGATTTTTGTGGCATATCTGGTAATTGGTACTTCTCCAACCAGATGGGAGTTATGAATACATGAAAACATTATTAGGACACTAAGAGTTCTAAGCCGCTAAGAGTTCAACTCATTTAACTAGAAGATGTTAAAGCAGAAAATGTTAAGCGGAGAGCAAAGAAAATTAAAAAATAAAAAACCCCCATTGCTCAAGAGGCCTCTATGTATCTTAGGAGGGACTTCTCCACCTGAAAGCGTTTGTTACCCACCAGAATGCACGCTCTGCAGACCAAGCTTCAAAACAGTCCATTGGTTAGTGAGGAGTCTGCCTGCCCTGGGCTCCTCATCAATCCCTCCATTCTCTAACAACTGTTACAACAATTATTCAGTGTTTCTCATTGCGTGCCTATGAAACAGTTGGGAATTTCCAAAAGAAGAAAAAAAAAATGCAAGCTCTCTGGGGGAAAACCCCAAAGCTTACAGCATAACGGAATTGTGACTTAAAAAATACGGTGTCGCTTTGCAGGTTACCAACAGGGCGTTTTGAACAGGCACGGTTTTCTTCTCTATGGTAAACAGATGTTAACAAAATTCTCCTGCTTTTCATCTCTGTGATCCTCAAAAGAGGTTACAATAGTGTTTAGGCACAGTAAATACCTTAGATTTAAATGTTATTGTTAGTTTTAAAAACTTCAGAGGACAGCTGCTTGGATTTATGAATGGAACTGGAAAGGTAATTTAGCAGTTGTAGTCTTGGCTAGAATTTTGAGCAAATAATGATTTCAGTGCATTTAGTGTCCTATCAAATCTGCTGAAGTGTAAAGAGCAAGCAATTTTTTTTTATTATTACAAACTTAATGAGAGGGAAATAAAGAATTTGCCTGTACCTTGTTTGTAGCTGGTTGTATCACCTCATGTACTGTGTATAACCACCTCCTCAGGTTTAGTTCACACTTCTATTTACTACTCGGTGTCTTTTTGTCACAAGTTTTCCTTACCCACTAGCCTGCCTCCCGCTTCAGGAAAGCATAGCTGTTCCATTAGCTTTAGAAACAATACACAACACCTCTCTCTTGCTGTTAATTCTGGGCAAGAGGCAAATGGCAGTAGAAGACATTGCTTCAGCTCGCTTTATTGGAGCCTCTTCCACAGAAAATATAGGGGCGTTCAATATTTGTAAAGCACACTGAAAACGGGGTCATGGCAGAGGAGGGCAGTGCTTTGATTAGACTAAGTTCATGACGGCTGAAATGAAACTATTCAACGCTTGCTCAGCTTTCATACGCAGAGCAGGACACAGTGACCTACTCGGGCTCCCTTACATAATAGTTTCAACGCAGACTTAGTGTACATTGACCCTAATCTGATCTTGAATTGTAACACATTGTAATTCCAAAAATAAATTGGCATTTGTCTCACTCGACGCTATTCATTTATTTCCACAATTGGAAAGAACCAAAGAGTGACAAATCAAAGTGTTATTTAACATCTCCTTAAACTATTTTTTTTTGTAAATCCCTCGTTAACCGTGACTATTACAATTGACTAATATGTCATTAGACCACGCAGCTCGGGAGAGCTCTGCAATATATTTAGCTCAGCTTTAGAGTCAGTTTCCAATGCAAATACTATATTAACAGAAAGCAGATTTACAGCAAAATTTTCCAGGTGGTGTTTGAAAGCATCCCCTTGGAATTCACCCAGCCAGGTTTACAAGGAGACAGAAACCTGTGCCCACCTTTAAGCACGCAACTAGGATTCTTTCCCCATCAGAATGTGAGCACACAAATTTCCAGCTTCATCCCCACAAATACTTGAGCGTTCAAGTGCTTCCCGTGGGCATCTTGATTGGACATTTCAATTGTGCTCATGGAAAAGGAATATCAAAGAAGTGTAAACGTGGCTCATAAAATTGATTTTTCAAACCTGAATCAGCATTCACAGGTATTTTTACAACTTTTGCTTCACCTGCCAATGTATAGCAGCTGTATGTAAACTCAGATGCATCTGGAGTAGTTTTTAACAACTTTGAACAATGACTCCCTGCCAAACAACTGATATTGAAGGATCTTGGTATCAACGGAAAACAAGTCAATCACATTCTTCCTTTCTGTCAGTATTACCTAAATAACTGGCCAAGCTGATTATGCATGCTCAGAATCATAGAACTGTCTCGGTTGGAAGGGACCTTTCAGATCATCTAGTCCAACCACCAACCTAACACTGATTTAAAAAAAAGAAAACCAAAACAACATCACTAAACCATGTCACTGGTTTAGTGGCACCAGCTTAGTGACACCACCTTCTGACCATGCTATTCAAACTTAGCCTTTCTAAAATGCCACAGCTTGGGTTCAAAGTGATGTCTTATATGGTAACACTTTCTTGCAACTGTTTGCAATGTACAAAAGGCTCCAGTCACACAGCCTGGCCCAGCAGAAATCATAGAAACTACAGAAACACAAGGTTGGAAATGACCTACAAGATCATCTATTCCAACTGTACTCCTGTCACCAATACTACCCACTGAGCTACTAAATCATGTCTTGTAGCACCTCGTCCAGACACTTCTTGAACACCACCAGGGACGGTGACTCCACCACCCCCCTGGGCAGAGAGGGATCTGCAGAAGCAGATCACTCTTCGCAGGCAGTTGCCGCTGAAGTCCTGCCCAGATGAGATTGTGCAGAGAGGGAACTAATTGTTGTTCATCTTCCCTATCAGTGAGGACCACACAGAGGGGGTCTGGCTTTCACGTGCAGCTATTAAGGTCCATGCTGACAGTCCTCAAATAGGCAGGTTATAAAGCATTTAGGGACAATTAGAAACCACCTTCTGAGATACCTGTCCATTCCTCTGTATATCAAGTTGTTCATTCTCTATTTGTTGAGTAGAACAGAGCTGCCTGTTTACATGCAGTGTGTAAAACATGGCACTTGGATGTGATGGGGGCAAGAACTTTGCCTTTTGCTACTATCTGTTCCTGAAAACTGACTGTTTATTTTAAACTGTGTTTCTCCATCACCTTTTGCGAATGAGCATTTGTGTATTTTTTATTTGTGTGTCAGGTACTTGATTCTTGTGAGAAACGCTCTTGATGCCAGGCCCCCAGAACAAGGACAGAGCCTGTTTTCTGTGCAGATTTGTGTGAATTAATGACAAAACACTGCACCATTTGGAAGGGTATTCTCCTTCAGACTTCTTGGCAGCTCGGTTCTGGGCAAAAATGCCTCTCTGGACACAGTATGTTATCACACAGAGGCGCAGCATCTGATCCCGCTGTGATACCCACAGAGAGCTGTGAAACAGACTTCCTTGCAGGCCTTCCAAAGCATTACCTAACTTGCGTTTTCCCAATACAGCCAGGGTAGGGTTGTTTGTACAGATAAGGTTTCAAGGACAACATAAGGGCAAGAAAAGGGTCTTATTTTTGTCTTCTGGTTTTCACCATTCCCTCTGAGTCCTCCACAGAGGTCTCTTTGTTTCCCAGAGGAGGCACATGAAGAGATCTCCACAAGAGAAGGCCGTAGGCAAGAAGCTTCTCCCAAGGAAGGTCTCAGCCACGCTGCAGGCACCAGCTTTGTCCCAGCAGCTGCTCCCCCAGCCTCTACTATGGTCTTAAAGCCATGTCTCAAATCCCACTCCATGCTCCAGGCACCCAATAGGGGATATTTAATGCCCTTTATCTCCCACCTTGGCCTTCCCATGCCATGCCAAGGCTCTGGCAGCACAACCATGGTCTTATCTTCACTCCTGACCAGAAAAAAAAATGGAGGGGGAAGTGATGTTATGTAAACATTTTTCTGTTTTCATATGTACAATCTGGGATTAGAACAGATAGAAATGAGGCCAAAGCTTTAAAAGAAAATTAAGTCTTATGGCATCAGTTGCATTCCCATTGAGGGGGTTTAATAGGCACCGGGACTTCATTGTTTTTCTTCAGAAATAATACCTCTACTGACACATATTCATAAAGTCAAGAGTCCAGTGCCCACCACCCAGCCCCTGCCCTAGCTTGGCGACAGCACAACTCAGTGAGTTCACAGGAAAGAGTCTTCCCACCTTTCCAAGAGAATAAGGACCCCTGGTTTCTCTCCTCTTTGCTAGGCCTTACTCTCTTAAATCACCCAGAACTTTTTAACTCAGGCACATTGGCTGTGCAGCCCCCACTTTAAAAGCATGCATGTGCTTGAGGGTTGAGGAGTGGTGGCAGATGACAAGAAACCTCTCCATGAAGTTCAGATGAGAAATGCCAGATGGATGCCTGGAAGACCCAAGAAGTGGGACCTTTGGCAGTTTCCTGTCTGCACAACTTCAGCCCGTACCAAGAGCCGAGCTGAGCAGCAGTCACGCGTTTGTGAACAACTACCCTTTCATGCAGGCTGCCTTTGGCAAGTATTTTTTCCCTGCAGGGCTTCATGTGGGAACAAATTCAGTTTTCCTGGTTATATTTCAAATGTCATTTTCAGGAGAGAAAAATAATTTGTGTTGTACATTTTTTCAAGCTTCATAAGCGTTACTAGCTCGGTGTAACATCAGTCATATCCTTACAGTCCAGCAGTGCTATAATCACTGCTCTACTATGCAAACACTATCACTCATGCTTAGGCTTTAACTAACTCTTTTCTCAATGCACTCAGCCTGTTAGAAATCTTGCTTGACAGCTCTTTGGTATCTACTTCAAGCCCTCAGCAACCAAAATGAAGCATATACAATCTCTCATGATGTTGAACCTTATCCAATTGAAGGGTTGGGTTTAGACTTCCATTATTTATGAACTATTAGTTTCCCCAGCTAATCAAATAATTTCACCTAAGACAGTGTGATACTTTATAATCCTTCTTGACAACCCGCTGCCAGAGGCAGGGACAAATTGCTGTGCACGTGCCGTTCAGATTTCAAACTGATAATGGACAATCAGAAGATAAACATCAATCTTCCAGACATGTTATGCCATACAGAAAACAAGCAGTGACAAAAATGTTTAGGCACAAGCAACCTCTGACTGTTTCAAAAGCAAATACAAAAAAGGGACGTTATTCCAAGAGAACAGTTTCTGATCAGGGAGATATTCTAGCTTTTGTGGAAAGCATCTACCGTGCAATGCTTCATGTCGTCCCCTAAGCAAATCCACACATACAGTTACTTGGAGGACAAAATAACTCGTCACATAAGCAGAGCATTGCCATGTACTGTAAGAATCACAAACCAAGCCCCACAAAACCACGAGACAAACCTAGACACTTTGGGGGTGGCTCTCTTTGGCCTTGCCTCTCATTCTGCTCTTGCCAGTCCCATCAGTTGGCATCTCCATTTCCTCGTCTTCAGCTGGACTTTGATCTCCTGCCCACCTGCTTTGGTTGCTATGTACATTAGCATCCCCCCCTTGCTCTCCTTCACCTTGACTACGAACCACAGCCGATGCTTAAGATTTCCAGCTCACCCCCAGGCTCAGCTTCCCCAGCTATTCAGTATAGCTTGATGACAACACCTGGACATAACCATCAGGGCTGAGTGATCTTACCTTGGTCTTTTTCACCTAATGATAACATTCTGATATGAATTAGTGAATTACCCAAAAGATATAGGACTAGTCTGGTTATGTTGCGTGGTTCTAGATTATATTTGTATAAACACTGGTGATATTTAAAGCTTTTTTATCCAGCTATAAATTTGTTTTCTGAAGTGAAAGCTACGATTTTATATAAAGGATGTGTTTCTACAAACATCAGTATTTCATCATTCATGATAAAAGTGTGGAGGCTGGTAGTACTGTAAAGCCAAAGATAGAAGAACCCAGCCTAATTTTAACAACATGCAAAAACGGTTTTCACATTAGACCATTGATTTTTTTATTTATTCTTAACTTTGATTTTTCCAAGGTTGCTTATCTGTTAGTTCACAGAAATGTTACCCTGAGCATGACAACTCATAGTAGCATCAATCCCTGGAAAGACTTTTTCTTTTTTCTTAGTAAGATATTTTTCCACCCAGTTTCTGCTGATAAAAGAAATATTTTCATAGACTGATAAGCTCAAATATTTGCCTTGATAAAGCTTTAACTACTTTCTATGGTATGAATAAATACGGGTAATTATGATCCCACTGTCAAATATACACAGCTGGCTTTGCACAAAACTCTACTTTCTTTCTAAAGCATTTGTACTGAATAAAAATACATCTTCACAGTATTAGATTTAAAAGACACTGCAGTCCATCAGTATCATTGGATTCTGAGGCCAATTGCACATTTCAGCCACAAAATTCTTGTCTTTTGACATACCTATCCATTCTGAGCCTGATCTGCAAAGGCCTAAGCATCCATACACCCAAGTCCTCATCCTACGTGAGCCCGATGCGTTCCTAAGGTCAGGAGAAGATCAAAGAGCTTTGCTAGTCGAGTTCTAGTCGATTTAGGAGTGACAGTTTAAAACATTAGTGTTTCTAGGTCTCTACCTCATCCTCCTGCCAGAGATTAATGCCACCCAACTGGGATGCAGGGTGTTGCTATAACCCACCGCTGCTGACACATGGATACCTGCCGAGGGGTGGGTGGGACAACTGAGGCGACAGTTCTTTAAACCATGGCAGTTAATCCACCAGAGCCGTAAATTACATCTTCACCCACCTCTGAAGTTGCCCATGTGATTCTAATTCATACTGGTAAACCCAGTAAATGTAATTCATGAATGTAACTTAGCACTGGCAATTTATTTTTATGCAATATAATTAAATTTCAAAGTACTACATTGTTCTTTACTTCCAGGAATTTTTTAGCTCTGAATTATTGTTAGGTATTGTTAAACTTCAACCCAATCCAACAGCCATTCCCCAGTACCCAGCATAAGTGTGAAGTTCTTCAGATATATTTAATGCCAAAATTATTGGGCTGGACTAAGAAGCTATTCCATTAAAAAAAAATATCTATCTTGGGAAAGTGAACATCTGAAAATGAGCTGTAAAGTCTAAAGGCAAGGATTTGGGTTACATGTTGGGATTCTGCTTCATAGTAAGAATCTATTTATAAGCACTACGCTGTGTTCACCAGGGGAATATTTGAAACACATTCGCAAATTAAAGTCTGAGTCAGAACAGTCTCCCGCTCCAGTGAAAAACAAAAACAACAAGAAGACACAGAGCCAGAGTGAAATAGCTTAACTTGGCTCTATAGGGAACAGGTTTTTCCTCTAGCTTGTACCTTTAAAATCGGGCACATCAAACCTTCCCCTTGTGGATGATTCACTGCAGACACCGTCACTGGTTATTTTCATGTATGTGGTGTTACAGGTGGCAGGTCACCACTTCTCACTGCTGCTGCTCCCCTGCTCCACCATGCATTGAACACAGCCCTGTTTGCACTCCCTGGCTACAGCTGCCACCTTGGACAGAATCACAGAGTATCTCAAGTGGGAAGAGATCCACAAGGATCAAGATCGAGACTCCAGAACCAAAACCACCCATTTCCACAGACACCATCTTAAGATCTGTAAGATACCCAGTTCTTTGGAGCATCAAAACCAACAGGAGCTTGCCAGCACAAGGATGTAGCCAAAGGCTTCACTATAGGAAAACCCACCCTGCCCTGAGTGTGCGTGGAGGCCAGAACACCCTCCTGAGAGGTTTCTGTCATCTGTTGGCAGCCAAGGACAACCTGCACTGCCAGTGCACTGGAAGGGCCTTCCTGAGAGCCAACTCCTCTCTGCTTGGGGGGCCAGACAACACCAGCACGACTCCCACCCATCGCTTGTGTTCCTCTTGAAATAGTGGCAAAATGCTATGGTTGCAGTAGGAGACACAGACTCTGCTGGGTGATAAACCCTCCGCTCAGAAGCGAGGCTGATGCTGGATAAGACTGACCGATTCCCTGCTTTTTCGGGTACTTTTCTTGCCCATGGTACCATATGATCTACCAAAAATGCGGGCATATCGTGCAACAGGGGAGGGGTTAGAGGAAACAATGTTGATATCGAAGATGATATCGAGTCTTAGAATACAAAGCAATATGAAAAATTGTTTCTCAATTTAAAAAATGTGTGGAAATATTCTCCCTAAAGTGCTACTTGACTGACTTTAAACCACACCTGACCCCTGTGAACAAGAGCCATGGGCATCTGTAACCAGCCACTGGAGCAGGATTAGCAGCATCAGGAACGTGCAAGCCATGATTTATCTATGGGAACTATTTAAGCCACCAGCATAGACATCAACACGTGTGGAGATGGACCATTTTATACACCCAACTTTCACAACAAACTCAACATGATCTTCAGAGGGAGACATCCTTCTTCTTCGTGTCCCCAGACATAAAACCACTGATCTTACCCAACTGTCAGGCAGGACCTGGGCGGTGAGGTGCTGGGGGTCAGAGCCAGGCTAGAGCTGGGTTTAGGAGCAGGCACAGATACAGAGGGAGACCTATCTCTGCCCAAAACCGGAAAAGACAAAAAACAAGCTTGGCTCAGCCAAGGGTTTAAACGGGAAGGCATGATCCCATTTTTGGCCAAGAAACCCAAAACTACCGAGCCGAAGGGTAAGTAGAACACAGGCTGAGAAGCCAAGCGAGGGGTCAGGGAGCCAGGACCCGTGTACAACAAGCGGAATTTGCGAAGGGGATCAAAAGCAGGCAGTGACGCCCGGGCAGGCTCCTCGGGGGAGGCATCAGAAGCAAAACAGAGACTTAGAGCTTCAGCCAAGGGACACGCGGAACAGCCAAGAACAACTGGAGGTGTTTCCACATCTGACTGCTGGGTGGGCAAAGCCACCAAGAGCCCCACAAGCCGCTGCTGGGCTGGGAAGGCTGCCTGGGCTCTGCACCCCGGGAGCCAGGCTGAAGGCCATGGCAGAGCCCGGCTGTGCTGGCCCTGAGCAGAGCTGCTATGGGATTCACACAGATGGCCTGCAGAGGGCTTTCAGCCATTTTGGGGAATGCAGTTCCCAAATTAAACATATCTCTGCAAGAGCATGAAGGAAACACTTCAGTGTATCAACAACACAAGGCGTTTTTCCCCACATGGGGTTTCCTGCTGCTTTTTTCATCTGCTGTTATTTTCTTTGTGAATTACACAAGAGCCGCTCTTTCTAGTAATTGTTTTATTGCTATACAGTCTGTCAGGGAAGATCTGTTAGTGTCCTAGCATCCTAGCAAAATTTATCCTTAGCAAAAGAAATAGCAAGTATATTGACTGAACCTGTCTCTCTAATGCTTTTATGATTCACCTTCTTTGTATATGGACCTACTTTCCATAAAAGGTGTTATTGTGTACACTAAAACTAATAGTAAATAATCCAATTTTAACTTGCAGACATGCTTAGCAACCAAGAAGATTGACTATTGCCCACATTATTGATGAGAAAAAACCCATCAATGCCCATTGGCTCTCCATTGCCAGTGGAACCCCTTAAAACTAATGCTCTTCAATCACTCGATGCAGCAGTGGCAGATGTGACAATTGCTTATTCAAATATTGATTCCAAAGATCACAGGAGTGATGCTGTTTGAATTTATGGAGCACTAAACTACGCCCTTCCAATAGCAGATGCACCTTTTGATCACCGCTAGAGTTTGTTTGGGTTTTAATTTCAGCCAATAATGGGGTGAATTTCACTGTTCCGAGTACTGACTTGTGGCCATCTCCAAAGGAATGTCTCCAGGACCTCCACCTAATGCTGACAACATACTTCTCTACAAAATGAGTAAGCTATCAGACAAAGTCTGCGGCATTCTGCAACTTCCCTAACAGGCTGGTAATTGCTTATTAATGGTAAAAGGTTTGCACATTACTAAAATGGTCTATAAAATCCTCCTGATGACAAAACCCATAGTAGCCTATAACATTTTACTAGGCACCAAAATGTGGCTATTAACGGCAACTGCAGCTTCCAAAAGTTTACATTTTTGTTCTCACCACCCCTTGCTTATTTTCTTCAAAGTGTGAGTAAACTGACCATAGCAGTCTTCTTCTGCTATCTTACACAGATCTTTGTATTTCTTATGCTCTCAGGTATTTTTTACACGTTGCTGTTGTACTGTGTCATACAGAAAAATGAAAGGGAAGAACGGATGTAATAGAAGGATGGTATTGCAGAACTCCTGCAGGTATTCCAGAGAGGTGCCTGTGTAACCTTGTGAAACACACGGTCACATTCACGTTGTATAGAAATGAAAACGCTAACATGATGTACTTACTCATTTGCTTTACCTACTCCAGGCTTACAGATAACATGGATTCCTGCCCTATTCTTTAATGTTCACAAAGTTGCTAAACTGCAATTAAACCTGATCTAAAGCTCCACACTCACAACCAATATACACTGGGGTTTGGATCCATGTGATTCTGTGCTTTATACGTCGTCAAGAGAATTGACCCATGCCTGCATGTGTCTCATTAAGGCTGCCCAGATATGTCATTTCCAATTCTTCATGTTGGCCCCCCCATCTTCCTTGCTTAGCTAAAGTGTTCAGTCAACTCCATCCTGCCAAAAAAATTCCCAGTGTACCGCTGATGCTGAGCTCTTCTCTTGGTCCTCTGTAACGCTTAAAATAGTGGATGCTAAGAAATGCTTCGACAACACCAGGATTAAACATTCCTCTTCATAACCTCCTTTAGTGTTTTGCATTAAATGTTCAAGATGACAATGAAAGTCCTTAATGGAATAAAAAATGTGAGTTTATATGTCTATGTGTGCACTTGTAAATATATCTTACTTTGAAAAACATGCAACAACTTGGGGTATGCTCTAATTTGTAACTCTTAGTTCCAGGATTAACAGTGAATCGGCAGCTCCCCTGTGTTTGCCCTTATGCTTCCTGCAGCCCAGTCCATGAGCTCTCCCCACATCCTTGCCTGGCTTGTAAGGAGACTGAGGAGATGCCCTGGACTCAAATACACCTTAGGGACCCCTGGCTGCCTTCTGCAGAGAACGGGGCACGTCCAGAGAGTGCCTGTAAAGGCCAATATGCCTCTTACCCTGCCAGATTAGTTAGTCCCAAGCACAGAGCCCAGGGCAGGGTGAGTAATTTCTTACCACCACCTGAGGACAAGGCTGGAGGTGTTCAGGCCAGACTGAAATGGGGTTAGTGCATTGGGCTTCTACCCAGGAGGGCGAGCAGAATTGAAAAGCACATCAGCGCTGCACCTCCATACATGGGACAGAGAACACACCTATTCTTGGCTGGCTGCCTTGCTTCCCAATATTGTGATTTCAGAAGCTGTTCCTGAGGGTTTTCTCGATAAGTGCCTTTCAGTTTAATACTATATTACCTGTAAACTACACTTCTCAGGCCAAATTCTGCTCTCATTTGTCCTTGCAATGTCTGCAGTCCAAGAACAGTGTTACAGATTATGATAATCACCTTTTAAATTAATCAGGTGTAGCCTGCTAGGGCTAGTTCTTAAGGAGCCTTCCAGAAAGGGGATGTCTTTCCATGTGAATATAACCCCATGTACTGTCCAGCACAGGAAGCCTCTGCAGGACAAGACCTCGAGATGTGAGAGTGACTTGGCGAGCTTCACTAGTCACGTCACCTCTGAGGAGGACCTGAGCTCCTGAACCACTGTTCACTATTGCAGCTCCTCACTGCAAGAAAAGCTCACTTCTGCATCCATTGGCTAGCTCTTCCAGTGACAAATGAACCTGCTGTGGTGAGTTCTCATAAACCATCAATCTTATTTCTGCAATAAAGAAAGCAGTTGATTGGCCCAGTTAGGTGGAAATGCACTGGCCTGGATGATGCAAAGCGTGGACCTACAAGTGCCATTGATGTCAAAGGGTCAAATTTGCCCCCTAAGCACACAGTTAAGTGCTCTGCAAAGCTAAACCAAGATTGCTCAGCGTCTTGCACTGCCTTGACTCCAGCTGAAGTTCAGATAAGAGGGAACATTTTTTCTTTCACTATAGCCTTGTGTTGCCACACAAGTGTACTTGGGAAATCAAACCCCTTTGGCTGCCTGGGAGAAAACTCCCTCAGCACAATCAGTGCATACCATACTTCTGCTGTAATATAAACAGGATCTCCTACAGATTCCAGAGTAGGAAGCAAAGGGTAGGAGGAAAAGCTACTCCCAAACGTGGTGCTGAGGCAACTCATTGTGCTGCTTTATTCAGACTGGAATAGTCATCGCCAGTATCTGAGTGCCTAATTACCCTGCTTGAGAAGTAAAACAAGTGCCAACAACATGAGATTTGTCCCCCAGTCCAGGCTTTTGCTGGAGGGCACCCAATGCCTTTATCAAAACCAACTGGAGGTACGGTTTCACATCACATCCCAGAAGGGCTACTTTATAGATCTCTAGAGAAAAATGAACGCTTTGGCAGAGATACTTTTAAGCCTGAGAACACGAAGAGCTCCTTCCCTGCCAGCAAATGCCTCTTCTGCAGGTAATCAACAGTCTCCTCTACTCCTGCTCAGGAGAGGGGTTTGCTTCAGAAAATACAGGGCTGTCAAAAGACAGAGCCTAAAACTGCCATTACTCCCGCAATGATGGGGTTTTCAGAATTAACACTAAATGATGCAGGTAATGCATCCACAGCACTTCCCCAGTGTCCTGCCTGGAGCAGCACGCAGCTCGCTGCCAGCTAAATAGGTACTCGGTACTAAGGGTCTCCACAGCCAGACTGCTACTGGTTTATGAGCAACTAGTTAACGTTAGTTTGGGTATTCTCCACTACAGTGCAGCAGAGATATAGCCACAGTGTGATACAAACAGCAGGTCTAAGCTAAAATAGCAGAATTTTCAAGTAGATGTAAACCTTTATTCACCAAAGTTGACACTTGTGCCTTTTTGCCACACTTTGGCTACATCCCTTATTGCTAGTTCCTATTTAAAATCTTTTGGAAGGGATAGAAAGGTGTGGGAAATTAAGGTTTCCAGGTTGGGAGGGGAAGGAAATACGCATCATTGAGAAGAACTGTATTATAATTTCACTTAAAATTTCGACGATTCTGGTCTAGTTTTCTTCTTTTGTGCTGCAAGATGTATTTCTGGTTTAAAAAGTAGTATCAAATCAAGATATTTCTGGCCTTACAGCTGGAGTGCTGTAATTCCCTGCACACATTACCCTTTTAGGAATGATCTTCATAAATCTTCCTACATGGGTTGATGTTTATCGTTTGAAAAATGTGACTAAACCATAAAGACATCTACCAAAAAGATTGGTCCTGTAGGCAATGGCAGACACTATTTTCCCTTAATGTTTTCTTACACTAATTGTAAGTGATATGAAGTTCCTATCACATAGTTGCAGGACTAAATCTCTCAGCAAAAGCCTGCGTGGTAAAGCCAAGTATTTCTTCTGATAAATATGAAGTCAGGTAGCAGGCTGTACGAAAGTCAGCTGTATGAGAATACATCACTGGATACTGCATTCTTAGCACTTCGAAGCAGGAGAAAACGCCAAAGAAAATCATCAGCAAAAAATTCGCAGTTCCCGATTCTCCTTTACAACAAAAGCACCTTTAAACTTCCAATACTGTAAAAGAATATTAAGTTGGGCATGAAGATAATGTAATACAGTATTCCTCCAAGGCCCCATCCCTGCCAGCACAGTATAAAGGTGACTGGGCAGTCAAATCTGTTTCCTTATAACATTATGTCATGTTATATTCCATTTCAAAGTCATGTTTAAACATAACGTAACTCGTTTGCCCTGAACATCTAATTTGCAGCCCATTGTCCTTGTCCTCCACCAGCAGCAACGAAAAAACGCCGTCAGCATCCCACTCCTGGATACAACCTAATCGTGTTAGGCAAGTGAAGAAGTCAATGACAGATTGATCCCCAACCTCTACTCACTTGAGAGTTGACTTCTGCTGCCTCCACCTATGAATAGGGATCACCCTCATGAGGAATATGAGCTCCTCGGCACCTACTGCCTGCACAGCTTTAGTTCAGTGAGAAAAATTAATTTATTTTTGAGCTCTGGCCAACTCAATCCACAGTAAAAATCCCATTTTCAGCTGGTGCACATCCATGTCGTTACACGGATCCTCTCAGCCCACTCTCCCCCCCCTTGTGCCACAATTTCAGCTCGTGGAGACTCCTCCAGGCATTGCTCTGTTAGTGGTGGCTGGGGAACCTCGTACAGAGAGCCAGAAAGAAAATGAAAAAAGCTGGAGAAAGCATGGATCTTTCTAATAAATGGTTCCTTCTTAACTGCAAATTCCACAAAAGCCTGTTTATCTTTATAGTTTGTCATCACAGAACTATACATCTCCTGGCTCCTGTGTCCATTTGCCCAATGCTCTACATTTCATGGATGAAACCAGTATTTCTGGGCAGGCCACCATCCTATTTATGGTTTTTAGAGAGGAGTCAGCAGGTTTCGGAAAACAGCTTTTAACACTCCAGGCTTTTCTACATTAAATCAGATCTACGGGACCAAGTACTTTTCCCGTTTAACATTGAGCCTTTCACCAAGACACAATACATAAATGCAAGTACTCATGAATGAAAATTCAACTATTTACATAAAT
This sequence comes from Jacana jacana, assembly GCA_013400555.1. NCBI lineage: Eukaryota > Metazoa > Chordata > Aves > Charadriiformes > Jacanidae > Jacana > Jacana jacana. Next base: position 236,774 of record VZTM01015295.1, on the reverse strand, counting down.
TTTAAAGCTTGGGGCGGGGGGAGAGGGGGCATGTCAACAGTTTAGTTTCCCAGCTAGCACTATTTCCCAGTCTTGCCTTCTCACCTGATGATCACACAGCTAAGTCTTCTCATACTCAGAGATGATGTGAGGACTTTCTTCAACATCACCATCAGCAAGAACTTGAGCACTACCTACATATACTCCCTAACAACTGAAGAATCAGGTACTTGACAGAACTATCAGGAAGTGGTTCATCCTAAAGGGATGTGAGAATTTCTAAAATCACAGACTCACAGAATGATATGGGGTTGGAAGGGACCTCTGGAGATCAGCTAGTACAACTCCCTGCCAAAGCAGATCCACTCTAGGCAGCCTTTTCCAGGGCTCTGCCATCCTCAAAGTGAAGAAGATTCTCCTCATGTTTAGGTGGAACTTCTTATGTTCAAGTGTGTGCCTATTACCTGTTGTCCTCTCACTGGGCACCACTGAAAAAAAGATTGGGCCCTTCCTCTTGACACCCACCCTTTCAGCATTCATAGGTGTTGATCAATCTTCTCCAAACTAAAAAGACCCAAGTCCTTCAGCCTTTCCTTGTAAGGTGCCTCCAGGCATCATCTTTGTGGTACTCTGTTGTATCCTCTCCAGCAGTTCCCTGTCCTTCTTGAACTTCTTGAACTTCCCACAAACCTCTCCCCCTCCCCAGAGGTTACTGCCTATGCATCCACATCAGCAGAAGCAAATAGTGACCTTCTAGCAGCTAACTACCAAAATTAGTAACTTACTGTTCTGGTCTTAACTAAAGTCAGCAGTAGGTAAGTTAAATTTTAGTCATTCTTACTAGCACAGTTAGACACAGCTTCTTAGGAGCATTTTTGGGTCAGCAGAATTAATTCACCTCAGCCAAAATCGGTGCGGAGCACTTAAATCGTCACTCCCAGCTCCCCAAAGACACCCACTAAATCTTCAACAGCGGTGAGCAATTAGGTGTCTTTTTTTGTGTTTCAGTGAAAAGACAGCCAACCACAACAGCCCGACTGTGGATATTTTGTCCTGTCCCTTTCAGTGTCCATCTCCCCGACGCAGGATGGGCCATGACTTGAAGGAAAAAAGACCACAAAGAACACGAGCACCAGCTCCTGTGAGCCATGGGCCTTCCCAGCAGGTCTCATTCCAGTCTGCCCCCCACAACCCTACTTTTACTGCAGACGGAGATTCTCAATCACGGTCGCTCTGATTTCTTCCTGCTTCAGATGCCGCAGCAATGCTAAGGAATAGTAATTCTGTTTATGCCGCCTCTGCTGCAATTTAGTCTCCCAGTACATTGTGTGTCATTTCACCCGGTAATTTTGCAGCCTCTCCGGACTAAATCTGACCTTAACTGGTTTAACAGAAACAGCTCTGAACCGAACCAAAATATTGACTCTGAGGCTGAATATGTGGTTGAGGGTTCTTTTGCTTTTCTTCCCCCCCCTGCTCCCCCCACCCCCCAACTGAGGCTAGAATTAAACCAGTGATATTCAGTTATAAGGTTCCCCTAAATGCTAGAACCAAGGTGGAGATTTGCTTCTTTCATTTTGATATATTAACTGGAGAGGGAAAAATTCCTGGAATGTTTGGGCTTTGGCAGTATATCTAATTTGTCCTCAGATGAGCCCGCATGCATAATTGAATCTATAGCAGCAATATTCAGGCTAATATCGTACTTGCCTTCAAGATGGTCTGCAATGACAGGAGCGAGGGTATGAATTTAGCAGAGTGAATTATACAAACTGAATTATATACATGCAAACTACCACAGGAGGAGAATTTTCACTGTGATACTTGGTATTGCAGACATCAGTATTTCTGAAGTAATCCAAACTCACACACTTCTGGATGGTAAAGGAACAAATGTGTCATGGTCCTTCTCTGTGCCTCTCTCTCTCTCTGGACAACATTGTCGAAACACCACAGAAGTTCCATCAACTTTGATAACATCAATACATCACCCTTGACTCGTGTATTCAGTGTGATGTTCATTAAAGTTCATTCCAATTTATTAAAAAGGACTCTAAAGAAAAGAATGTACAGTTGACTTCAGCCAGGCCTGAATCAGACACTACAATTTCTGAATTACTTTATTAGCCACAGTCTACTAAATCAATAATATCTGGATCAAAACCATCTCTCTTTCAGCCTCCTAATTACAGAATAAGATTCTTCATTGTGCTCTTATTGTGGATTAAATTGATTCCACATACTTCTAGAGAATGGTATTTTCAAGGCCCCCATCTGTTCCGTCTTCCTCGTCATGTTCTCCTGTCAGCTCAATTGTCAACCTTTCACTCCTTACTTAGGCATCTTCTGAAAACGTGGGCTCCTCAGTTCAAGTGCATAAACCAGGGCAGATGTTTCCTATTCTCACTTAAATGACCACGACGCATCAGTCGTGCAACAATGTCAAGAGGAGATTTCAGGAAAGGAAGAAGTCAGATGAGGAAGTAAAATACCTTTTCTGACTCATAATCAAATATATTTGTTCATATTCAAAAAATAAAAAAAACTCTGAAAAAGAAAAAAAAAAAAGAAAAAAAAAAAAGAAACTAAAACTGATGACCAGGAGATTTTAACTGGCTTGCCACGATATGCTGGGTTTCATGAAGCCATTGTGATTATTCTTGTTGTTCAATAAAAAATAATCAGTTGCCATGGTAACTGCCACATCATGTCACGCTTATGTTGTTTCTGGGATAAAGAGCACCTCCTTCAAAAATAAAAAAGTCATCACTTGGTGGTGAAATGCTTTTGCTTTTTGTCATATCTATAAGAAACAGTTTCACTCTATTTTAAACTTCCTGTATGGAGATGACACCATATGGTCAGAGAATGTTCTTTTCCCTTGCCGCAGAGGAGTAAGTCGTTTCTATCTTCATTAAGGAATTAAACAATGGTTGTGATAGCAGAGGATGCAGAACATTGGCAGTATCTTTTGGGATATTCCAAGTGCAGCTTTTAATGCAATCAAAATAATAAAGCAATTGCCTCAACGCATTTCACAGAACATGGTGGACTGACTGAACCTGGGTTCAGTGATATGAAAAGGGAAGTATTAAGTTTTGATGAATCACAGACTCACAGGAATGATCTGGGGTTGGAAAGGACCTCTGGAGATCTTCTAGTCCAACCCACTGCCACAGCAGGTCCACCCAGAGCAGGTTACACTGGAACTTGTCCAGGAGGGTTTTGAATGTCTCCAGAGACAGAGACTCCACCACCTCTCTGGGCAGCCTCTGCCAGGGCTCTGCCACCCTCAAAGTGAAGAAGTTCTTCCTCATGTTTAGTTTTTGCCCATTTCCTCTTGTTCTCTCACCAGGCACCACTGAAAAAAGACTGTCCCCTTCCTCTTGACACCCACCTTTAACTATTTATAGGTGTTGATCAGATCCCCCCTCGTTCTTCTTTTGTTAAGAGAGATGCTCCGGGCGCCTAATCACCTTGGTAGCCCTCTGTTGTACCCTTTCCAGCAATTCTCTGTCCCTCTTGAACTGGGGAGCCCAGAACTGGACACAGTACTCCAGATGGGGCCTCACCAGGCCAGAGTAGAAGGGCAGGATAACCTCCCTTGACCTGCTGGTCACACTCTTCCTGATGCATCCCAGGATGCCACTGGCCTTCTTGGCCACAAGGACACATTGCTTTGAAGAAAGCGATAACAGATTGTGCACAGATTTATGCCTGCTCTAGAGCATCCCAAAGCTTTGTTAGCAGTGCAGGTAAACACAAGCAAGAAGACTTGTGAGGTCTGACTGTGGCTGGTCCAGCGCCACTGGAAAAGGTGCCACTCCTGCATCTCCTCCCTCCCACCTTTCACCATTCCAGGACAGCCTGATGTCTTCCAAGCTCATGTGGGGCCTTGCAAACCCACCCTTAGGGCTAGTGCCTTGGAGCAAAGCAGATCATAGCTTACATTTCCCAGCAACCACTACGTTCCATGTCACCTTCTCTTCCCGTTAGGTCAGTGGCATTTAAGCATGGGTTTAAGCATGGGTAGCAGAGCTAAAAAATGACATTTTCCATTCCCAGAAGCCGACCTCTTTGTGCAACTACCCCATAATGCCACTGTTCCTATACTTAAAGTTACCTCAGCAGGTTCTGTGCAAGGTAAGGTCTTGACTTTTCACAATGTCAAACCTTCCTAAGAAATAATTAAGAAATGCCTTCTTTCAAAGAGACGTTATGGTCCATTCCAATTTTGCATTTTATTATCAACAAACAGGCTAATAATTATTTATGATTTTATTATTCGTAGCTCAGGTTTCAAAATAAGTGATATAAATGTACCCCCTCAGCCCAAGCCTGGTTTGTGCACTCGAGTCTGGGACACTCAGTAACTGCTGGATGTCACAACGTCCAAGTCCTTCTGGTCATCTTTCAAGAAGCTCTTATAATGTCAGCTCACACAGTATGAGCTTTACAAACTTTATTTTCATCATTTGACCAGTTAGGGATTATAAAAAATATTTCTCCTTCTATAAAAAGAAAATCTGGTATTCACTGAACAGCTTATCCATTTTTCCAAACAGCTGGACTCACAGCAATGCTGCCCAAAAGTGCTGTTCAGCAGACAGGTCACTACAGATGGGGACAAGGAAGAGAAAAGCAGGACAAAGTCTTATTAAGGCAGAACAGAATCAATAGCACGTGTCTCCCCAGACTTGTAATCCCTTACAGTATCTTTACCATCACCAGTACTGTGACGCCAGGTGCAGTGAAACGCACCTTCACTGCAAGAACCCAAGGAACTGAAACTTCACTCCAGCACCACGGAATGGCTTAACACCCCTTCCGAGAAGTGACAAGGACAGAGCCACCAAACACAACAACCACCAAAGCCTCAGCACCTCAGAGGTGACGGTGAGCCGCAGGCTTATTTGTATGCATGCAAAAAGCTGCAGTAAAAGAATGCTTTTTTCTGTTCTATTTCTGACTTCCCAAATGTCACGTTTCCAGCTGCACACGCAATCTGCATTCCTCTCCAGTGTGCATCCAGCCTGCACGCTGTGGCAGGCAGGTTGGCGAGGAGAAAATGTGACCACCCAGTCCACAATCACAATGCCTGCATGTATGGAAATGAACAGAGCTCCCGTAATCACTGGAATTCTTCTAACTTCTGTGTAGACTTTTAACATCTCCCATGTATTAATTACTAAGCTGAATTTTTAAACACTCAGATGAAAGGAGACATTTGTGGTGGTTCCAACTTCTAATGTGGATGTTGTGAATGAATACCAGGAGGAGGATTGGTTCCCACCACTGGAGAACAGGGCAAAATATTTATCAGCTCACATCAAGAAAAGGTTATCATCTTCCAAAGATTGTACTGCATTTTTAGCACCATGTTCTGGGTTCATAGGCTGCTCCAAAAGAGGGATTACAACCCAACAAAAGCAGATGTTGAGGAAGATGGGACGGGAGATGGGGAGGACAGTGCCACCTCACTCTCCCTAGACCTCCCAGGCATCCTCAGGACACCGCTCAGGCTCTGCTCCCACACTGGGCTCAGCAGAATTCAGTGATTTTAGCAGACTGACTGCATTTCCCCAAGGATCTACTGTGAGAGAAAGGAAATGGTGATTTTTAACATCTTTATTCTGGGCTCGGTTTTTCTTCTAAGTATATAAAGATTGCTGTAAACTGCAGGGATGGCAATGCTTCTTGAGGACACCTTCACATTTTTTATACTGGATGCTATTGGACAACCTGAGTGCAAGAGGTTGGTTCCACTTCTTCCAAATTACAGCTGGTTTATATATTAATACACAAAGTAAGGCCTACATATTTCTGGGGTCTTTTTCTTGCAGCAAGAAACTTCATCAAAAATCTAACAAAGAAAGAAAACAACACCCAAAAAGAAAAAAGGGCAAGTTCTCATTCCTATAATTTTGGGGGAGGATTTTCGTAAATGTTCCTTTGGTAGTTTTAAAAAGTATTCACAGAATTTAGGCATATTTTTTTCTGAGATCATTACCCAAATTTCAAATCAAATTTAAGTACCTTAACATTTTGATCATGCTTGTGAAAAGATTTGGAAATTGTTACTAACCAGGAATAACTCCCCAAACAAAACAAAAACTGTAAATAAAACCGGAGCTATTCTAAACACCCTGGAATTAAAATAATGTGGAAACTCTATTTCCACGTGTCTGCACTTTTTCACTGACCGGGCTAGAGGAGGGGGGTTAATAGCCCTATATTGATTTACATCTTAGCACTTCTTTATGAACAGATGAAATGCACTTACACTGTGACTTTATAATCCATACTTTTTACCCCTTTGCCATGAACTGTGTTTGCACCACAAAGCAAATAAGGGCTGTATTTCCCTTCCCATCCCACGCACGGGCTGTGTCATGGGGAGCTGGGCCGGGTGCATGGCCCTGGCAGGATGTAGCTCCCTTTCCCCTAACCAGAAAACATGAGTCAGAGGATTCAGCGAGAAGGCAAGAGTTTGCTGGAGAAGTGTTTTACTGTAGAGCATGTCACACCCTGGCAGGCAGGAGGGGGCACGGTTTCAGGCTGATTGTTATTTATAGACTCCTCTAAAGGCTATGACTAATGGTCAACAGAAATTTGAAATGAAGTCCAAAGTAAAAGTGAAACTTTATTGTTTCACAGGAGGGACAAAAAAAAAAATAAATAGAGAGAGAGCCAGAAAGAGCAGAGCAGAATTTAGAGTTTGTGGCAAGCTATGGTCACTGGCCCACAGCTTGGGTTTTAAGGCAGAAGCCAGTGGCTGCCTCTGCAGTGTCCTCAGCAGCTGCATAGGACACACATGCCCCATGGCAAGCTCTGCTTATGTCTACGTTTTAGAGGCTTATATCCTCTTTGAAACTTATCCTTAACCTAATTAAATTCTTTATAGGTTTGCCTGCTCATGCTGTCCCTACACAAAGACACAAAAGGTTTGTTCCTGGAGGGGAGACAGCAGACCTGCCCCAACTACCCGGGCACACACCACCACAAGGGCAGAAGTGTGGGTGCAGCGACAGCACTAAACCAAGACACACAAAGGAAGATTAGAAGTCTTTCTCAACAGGGGAACCAGAAAACAATTGGGATATGTGATTTAATATAAAGACTCAATAATAATCTTGTCATAGAGATGGGCCTGCAGTACAAGGAATACCCGCACAGCACAAACCCAGCACAGCACAAACCTGCCCTGAGTTGCAGGCAAGGTTTGTGGAAGGTCCATGGAATGTCATGAGGACTTGGTTGAAGGCTTTTCCAGGTTTCTTTCCTTTAAGCAGGTCTCTCCTGCACAAAGTGTTGCACTGCAGGAGCTGGGACAGCCTTCACCCCGCATCTCCAAGGGATTTTGCAGCCCATGCTGACAACTGCCCTAGCTCCAGCCCAGGCAGAACCTGAATCACCTCACTCAACAACAGCTCCATTCTGGAGGACCTGTGAGTGTGGTAGTGTCCACATAATTCTTGTCTTGAACACAGTCCATACTCCCCTTGTTTACCCATTGAAAGTCACACAAAACTTCCCTTCTCCTTGGCTCATTGATTTATTAGTGGGAACAGACAGTCTTGCGGCAATAGCTTGCAAATCAGAATTGCCCATTTCTGACTTTAAAGAGTCTTCTAGGTTCCCCCATCCTGTCAAAAAGGCCTGGCCACCTACAAGCTACCATATCATTTCAACCAATACCACCATTATCTCATAGTCTGAGTCTGAGCAGTTCGCACCACAAAGCGCCCTGAATTCAACCGCATCTCTGTCTGGTACAGCCCTAGGGATGCTGAGCAATAAATAGCACTCATAAGCCACGGGTTCCTGCAACACTCACCTGGTGGCAGTTGTTTGGACACTGTCCATAGCTGAGTCACCACCATCACCTCTTCTCCACTGGGGTACCGCAAGAGCTACAGGGAAGGCAAAGACAGTGACAGCCAAAAAACACGCTCCCCTCACTTCTGGCTGGAAAGCAAATAATTTTCTACTTCCACTTCCATTTTTCAAATTACATTCATCTAGTTCTTGTGCTGTCTTATTAAACCATGCATGAATAAATGTTGCCCGAGAATTAAACATTTTTCTGAGAGACCCAATTTAGCCGTTAGCCATGGCGCAGTGTTTGGAGATAATTTCACAGTGGGCACAAACAATGAAAAACAGATGGAAACTGTCAAAAATTAAAATCTCTTTTTTCCCAAAGCTGTATTTATAGAACAATGTTTAAGTCTCCAAAAGTGAGATTAGATTACCAGGTCAGTGTACTAAAAAGAAGCAATACCAAAAGCCTTACTTATAAAGGTGTGATGAAAAAGATTAATACAAACCCCAAATCAGTAATCTGAACGACTACTTCATCACCCTGTGTCTGAAAGGCATTGGGGCAACATTGATCCATTGGTCCTCCAGTGTTTGAAAACATCTCAATTTTCATTACACACATTCCAAAAGAAAGGTCCTTCCGTTTCAGCTCTGCAGGGAAGCCGCTCTCACTGTAAATTAACTCAGAACTGTCTCAAAACCCAGAGAACGCAACAAGTTCCCTCCTTCACTAATGGCTTAAAAAAATGGAAAGGACAGACTTCCAAAGGAAGCAGAGAAGCCTTAAACACCTCAATGATTAAGTAAACTCCAAATTAAATTCCCCATTCTGCCTGGTGGCTTCAAACATCTGAAAATAACTTTTCTACCCAAAATACTTGTAGGCATTGTCATCCCACAGTGTTAACTCCGTAATCCACATGTTATTTATGCAGTACGGGCTACACTGCACTTAATGCGTTAGCATTCCGTTAGGATTCAGCTGCTGATTATTCACATTAGAGATGTCCATATCAAAAACACACAGATGGGAGAAGATTTAATAATTATTCTTTTTATATAAACTCACAGAAAGAAGTCAGGCAAATATTTCCTTATAAAAATTAATGGGGGACTGCTGAGCTGCTCAATGGTTGAAACTAATTTCTTCTAATCACCAAGCAAATTAAATATTAAGAAGCTATATTTTCCATTTATTTCCTAAATTTCTGTGCAAGTAGGAATAAAGGTTTCCCACATGGTCAAAATCCAAAGAGAGAATGAATTGAAAAGCCAGATTTTCAGACTTCACTGAACCCCGTGGTCTCCACTGGAGAGAGACGTTTGCTTCTCAGTTCTCCTTTCCCCTTTCGTGCTGGTACAGAACAGCTCCAGGGGCAAGAGCTTGGGCTTGGCCACCAACACTCCTCTGGAACAGAGTTTTTTCCTGTGAACAAACCCCAGAAAACTGAGGGACCTGCAGTGGAATGGAGTAAAGGACAACTCTGACTGCCTTAGTATTTCCTTAACTTCCCTCCCTGCCTTCGCTTTGAAAGATTCGTTCCTCTTCCCACATTCACTGTTTCGTTCTAATTTCTCCTGTACAAGCACACGTGTCAATGACTGAAGAAGCTTTCTAGGACTAAAATATATGCATTTAAAGCAAGACTCTTATGCCAATTAGTGTTCATAGGAAACATATTTTGCTTAAATGTATGTCTACACCAAAATGTCATTTTACACTTAAACAGTGATGGCTTGTATTCTGACAAAGCCAAGTAACGGCGTACTCTCTGTGTGTGAGCATGGAGCTGGTAGGAGACAGCAGGCAAGCAAGGTCTATGAGAAGTTTAGCAGGCATCATTATGGACAATATACTTCTTATTCCTCAACAACATGAACAAATGCTGGCACTGCTGTTCTTTCTGAATAGCCCTTGACCCCCAGGTGACCTATCATCTGGAGAAAAGCTGGAGGAGTATGGCCCCTGGGGAGCCCGGCATGAGCCAAGGAATGGAACACCTGAGCGCAGCAGTTCAGGTCAACACTGCTCCTCAGAGAACCCTCATTTCCACCAGAGCTACAAATCTGCTCTTGTTGCAAAAGAAAATCTGCTCTTCCCACAATCGTGCAATGCTCACACCAGGCACGAGCTCTCCCCAGTCACTTCAGGGAAGTCATATGGCTGAGAACCTGTTTAATGGAGATTTCAAGACAGCTACTGGCAATTCTGGGGCATGCACTTATCTCAGGTTTTGCCCCCATTTTATCTCCTTGCTGCCACCTCACCTTTATTGGTGGCGAACATGCTTCTGGCTAAAGCTGTGCTTCTACTGGGCTCTGCCATTGCCTACAGGGGACCAGGTAACTGTAGTCCTTCAGGCTTAAAACACTGCTCACAACTGCTGCACTCCCTCCTTCCAGAGCTTCAGATACAGAGGTTAACAGGTTTGAGGGTTCAAGAGCCAAAAGGGGTGAGGGTGGGACCCACTCTCTCTCTCCTGAAATCAATTCCAAACAATGAATGAGGCAAGGAATAACATCCTCCTAACAGGGCTAAATGCCTGAGCCAGCCATCCCTGCAGACACAGAGCAGCCTGGGGTGGCTGTGATCAGACACCCTTGGGGTGCCACCATGCCTAAAGGCAGCTGGGTGCTGCACCAGGTGCCCTGCTCTGGTGGCCTGCTCCATGCTATTTTTGTGGTCCCCAGGTCCTGCCAGGGAGCTGAATGGGAAAATTCATCACTTTGTAGAAGTCCTGGAGTGATTCAGCTCTGTGAGATGCAGTGCAGGCGGCTGTGAGCGTGTGTAGGACACCCAGACAAAAGACCCAAGCTTTTAACTCATTGCAAAAATGACATTATATTTCCTCTAGATCTGTTTCTCAGCCCAGCTCACATAGTCCTACAAGCATTTGTCCCAGCGCAGAACTGGAGCCAGTGAACCATGTGGCCCCACCACTGCCGAAAAACTCCTGGATGAAGCCCAGCCTTTGGGACACTTTTCCTCCTTATTTATCCAACACAAGAGGCTCCAGGACAAGACTTTCTCACCACCATCCTCCAACCACTGTTATGAAATATCTCAGAAGCAACATACATTACCTCACTCCCAAGGTAGGAGCCCCAAGACATCACTACCATCTTTTAAAACCCATTTAGGTTGCAGTTAAAAGGACCCTGGGCACAAGTATGTTCCCCTGAGTGCTCTGAACAAGTCATCCTTGAGCCGTGACTTCTCCAGGAGGACTTGCAGCGTGGCTGGGGGTGTGTGTGTGGAGGAGGACATGCTCTTCCCATGCTCTGAAAAATAGGTGTGGTCTTGTAAAACCACTGATACCATCTGTTGGGGGGGGTGGGTTTCAAAGCTATTTACATTGAATAAGAAAAGAATTTGTGCACATTTTTCCTCTGCAGTGGTGTCTGCAAAGCCTGAAAACTGCCTTCCCATCTTGTTCTGCACATTGAGCTTCTGTCTGCCTGTTTTGTTTTGGCTGTTCTAATTTACATAGTATTTCCTCTCCCTGTGTAGATTCCAAGGTTACACTAGGGTCAAGCTGTATCGTTTGCAAATCAGGATGTAAACAAGTCCGGATAACTCATGTGATACTGCTCTGCCCACCCCCTCTTCTGCTTGGGGTGGTTTGGGGTTTTTTTTAGATTTGTATTAGCATCAAAAAAGATCTGGGATCCTTTTAAAGATCCAATTGCATAGTTTCCAGCATCCAGCAAATTGGCTACATAGCAGGGAAATGCCAGTGCTCTGAAATAACCATCGCGAGGGCAGCTCTGATAAGAAGCCCAGTGCACCAAAACTCACCAAAAGAGCAATATCCTGTCAAGGAGAATTTGTTCACGTAGTAAAAAGAGCTTGAATTTTATGTTCAAACGGAAGCATCTCCATAAAGCACCTTTGCACCCCAAAAAGAAAAAAAAAAAAAACAACAAGGTTTGATTAGGGATGATTAGGGATGGAATAGGCTTAGAATAATTCAGGCTGGTGAATCCTTGCCAGCTCCACTCCTCCACACATTCCTGCCTGCATTCTGATCTCATTATGCACTGGGCGAGAGCGCGAGCTTCACTGGAACAGCTCTCACCCATCTGCATCCTCTTCTTCCTTCTCCAACTGAAGGAGGATGGATATTTATAACCCTCTTCGAGACACGGTGCGGATCCAGGGAGTAAAGGCAGCGCGTGGCGGTTGTACGGCGGGCAGTTCCCAGCCACAGCACAGCTTGAGCAGCAGCCACATGGGTGTATTTTCCTCTTCATCCCGGTTTATGAAGCTGAGGCTTCACTTCCAATGGCTCCATGAACTGCCCTAATGCCTTGCTGTTTCCAAATTAAGCCCAAAGCCCAAAGCTTATGCTCAAACACCAGTTTTTGCTCCCTCAGGTATTGAGCGTTATCTGGATGTACCAAGTGAGGTCCCCTAAGGATCTGTCCTGAAATCACGTCGATTCAGTATTCTCACTAATGACTCTGCTGGAAGAAAGGAGAGTGCAGAAGGTGCAGGTGCTGGAGAAGCCTGTGAATGCTTTAAAAGACTCCTTTACAATTCAGAACAGTCTTGATGAATTAAGGATACAGCCTTAAATCAAGCAAAGGCACTCAGTAAAGGCAAGTGTGAAGTACTGAGTAAGGAAAGAAGTCAAATGAACAAATACAAAAGAAGAAATAACTGGTTAAATAAGAATACTGCAAAAGGAGCGCTGGGAGCTCTGGAGGACCCCAGGTGGAATATGACTCAACACCACGACACGCTGCAACAGAAAAAGTAAAGCTCATTCAGTGGTGTATTAATAAGACTAATGCATGTCAGACATCGGAAGTAATTATTCCCTTCCATTAAGCACCAGTGAAACGTCTGTTAGGGTGCAATTCGGAACACCATGGTTTACCAAAAATGCAGACAAATTTGAGAGGAAAACATCCTCCTATATGAAAAGGCTGAATTTCTTCTCTATTCATTTGGTCCAGAAAAGAGGAGGCTCAGGAGAACATGACAGAAGCTTCCAACGCAGTAAACAGGAATATGTGACAGATAACATAAGAACTCATTTAATGCAGAGCAAGCAATATATATGCTATACATTAGGAAAAGTTTTCTAAGAATTGTTAATAGCTGCAGAAGGGTGTCTCTGGGTCTGTCTAATTATCCTTGCCTCTCAGCACAGGTGATTATCCCGGGCTGGCTACGCTGTGCCTGGCTGATAGTCTGTCCAACGTCAAAACCGGCTGCTCTGAGCGACTGGTGTTCTCTCTCCCTGCTCCGTGTGCGTGTGACGTTCCACAGCACTCCGCTGCACTCGGACGCCGCCCGCTTCCCCACAGGACTGTGTCGCTGAGATTCAGCGCCCCACAAAAACAAGGGTGGCTGGTCTGGGATTTCCTGCCTCACTGGTCCAGGCCAGGAGAGCGGAAGCAAGTGCTCCTCAGTCCAGGCTTCTGCCAAGGACACAAAAACAGCAAGGGAAGGTGAGCGGCACATTAGCTCAGCGTTCAAGGGAAGAATAAATGAACTGTTTCCAAACCCCGGGCAGGCAGGTCACTCTGCTTGATGAGAGCCAAGGTATCATCAGGCAGGTCCCCGGTAGCATCTTCTCTTCTTAGAGGGACACATCTCCCAGCTCCTCAGGGTTGAAGTTGCAGCCATTGTCTCACGAAGCAGCCAGATCCATTGAGGTTATCATTGAAGAAAAGAAGGACAGCAATTCTTCAGATACTTAGGACAACAAAATAACATTTTTGCTTGACCAGCACTGAGGACTCCACTGCTCTTTGCTCAGACTCTGGACTCCACTGCTCTGCACTCAAATTCTGGACTCCACTGCTCTGCACTCAGACTCTGGACTCCACTGTTCTGCACTCAGACTCTGCCCATGTACTCCATCCGTTTTAACTGGCACAGGTTTTTCCAAGTTCTCCCACAGTTAGTATGAGGGAGCCTTGCTGAAATGTCCCAGCCACTCTGGTGTAAAGCCACTCTGGTGTAAAGCAATGTGGGCAAGCTGAGGATCGTGCCCAAAATGGAAGTCTTCACAGCAGAAGTATCACCAGACCTCCTCCTGATTGGGAACCTGTCAATGACTCCTTCACAGGTTACTGCCATGGGCATGTTTTCAGGGCTGTGACAGCCTTTCTCAGAAGCCCAAAGGACCTCAGAAGTTCTGGAGAGGAACAAAAAATAAAACCTTCTTTGTCTTGGAGCTGGAATGCGACCCAATGCGTACATATGGGAAAAAATAATTGGAAAAGACAAAGCCATGGGCAATTGGGCAGATGATGTGCCTGAGAACTATGAACATCTGTTGTGTGGTAAATATGCAACCATCAGCTTTTCTCCATAGTCAATAAACAAATTCAAATAAAAGAACAGGATGATAGCTCTTATTTATATGTAACGGTCCATCACAGAAGTGCAAGAATTAACATGCCCTTGTAAAGCAGTAACCAACAGATCAGCTCATTTGCAGGCCACGGTTAACACTCTACGGAGTGAGTTTCCCCCAAAACAACCTGGCTAAAATAGGGGATTCATGGGATCAGCTCTCCTCTGCCCTCTTTTTCTCTCTGAATCCTGTTGCCACCTCCCCCTTCTCTAAGACACCACCTCTCATTCCTGCCTTCATCAACTTCCACCTTGAATGTGTGGCTGTTGCCAGGTCCCACTGCTCACCACAGCTTCAAACAAGCAATTCAGGCTTTCTCCCACTTTGCAGGAGCTCCTGAACCCTCCATAGCTCCATACTTCTCATTCAGCTTCCTCACACCTCTCCTCTGTCACGGTACCTATAAAGACAACTGTTGGGTTATTGCTTTGTGTGTTGAACAGTATTTTTTCAGGGTTTCCTTGCACCCTCTACCCACTCTCTTGCCATTCCCCTACAGTATTCAGAGGACAGGCTTTGTGAAAGGACATCCTTTTTGTTCTGTGTATTTATAATGCCTACCACAGTCCAGTCTCTTCCAAAGCTGAGACTTTACTGCGGGTGCCACCGTAATAAAAATAAATAAAGGCATCACCGTTAATTCACCTTCTCCTTCTATACAGGAAATTGTGATTGGCAGGAAGAATTTGGGTCAGACATGCATTTTGTGCTATCTCATTGCAAGCAACAGAACATTAGGAGATGTAACTGGCAATGTTTAAAGCTAGAAAGGACCCAGGAAAACAATCACCAAACCTAAAACCACCCCCTATTACAGGAGTGGCGAATTACCACCACCAAAGCAATACTTCCACAGTGTTAGAACAAGGTAAGCACACTTCATTTAATCCAGTTTAGTGGCATACTGTCAACCACAGAGATATCTTATTACTATTAAATTGTTGCTTTTCATTAATAGCTTCTTGGCCAATGGCTCAAGCAAAGCACCGGCTGAGGATCAGGAGCCTGCAGAGAGCTTAGCTGATAAGAGAATGAGTTAAAGGGAAACTATTCTTATTTGTGTGACAAACATCTTGCGAGAATATTTTCCGTCTGTGCTATTTTTGGTTCCCAGTGAGATCGTTCTTACAAGAATATGGAATTAGAATTTGAATAGAGGCATAGTAAGAGCACTTTGCGAGTGTGCCCACACAGCCCTCCTCGCCCCCCCCTCTTCGTCAGGGAGCTCCACTGCTGAGCAAGGTCAAATTCTATCAATAAGGCACTGCAGGAAAATCTTTTACATTCCCAGATTGGTTAGAGAAATTAAAACTCATCCTCTGGGATTTTCAAATCCAGGAATGTTGTTTATTTAAAGGATGGCTATAGCATTATATTTATGACTCATTAATCACCTTGGCTTGAAAATCTATGTCAAATGAGCAAACTATTACACTTAGAGGATTTGCACAGAATGGCCAGATTCTGTCTTTAACCGCATGGTCTAATGGAATGAGAAGCCTTCCTTTTCTGCACAGAGAATTTGAAATTATGGACAAGTCCCTGCAATTATGGACTGAGTTACTTAACCTTTCTGACACCGATCCTCTCCCACAGGTCTCTTTTGGGCAGGAGCAACACTCAGTGTATGTTTGTGGCAGGAAGAGATTTACTGCTGCGGCGAAGGGAATTAATAGCTTTTGGTGCAGGATGTGCGTTCCTAGTATGGTTTTAGCTGTGCCTGCGCCCGGCTGCATTTGCCTCCAGCTTTTATTGTGCCTGGGACAACTTTACACTAGTATAAGGGCAGTGCAGGGTGGCTGATTTGCAACAGCCCAAACCCAGACCTCGGTAACAGACTCTGGTGATGCTGGGCTGTGAGCAGAAGTGAAGTCCCTGCTGCGCGGATGTCCCTTGCTTGAGCCAAGAATCTTAGAATCAAAGAATGGTTAGAGTTGGAAGGAACCTTAAAGATCATCAAGTTCCAACCCCCTGAACAACTCCCACTAGACCAGGTTGCTCAAAGCTCTCTCCACCCTGGCCTTGAAGACCTCCAGGAATGGGGCATCCACAGATTCTCTGGGCAACCTGTTCCACAACAAGAGCCAAGGCGAGATTGTGCAAGCAGAGCACAGGCAATTTTAGGCAGCAATTTGAATAACTGTAGGCAGATTCGTAAGAGGACAGGTCTGCAGCCTGGCACTGGTTACAGACACTCATTCTGCAGCAGGATGGGAGCCATATTTCATTCAGGACCTTAAAAAGGCACTTGACTAACTCAGCTTTGTTTTCCATTGAAGTAAGTTTTAAAAATTAACCTCCCAAGGGAACTGGAGGATACACTTGAAAGTCTATTCATGTAAACAGCTAGAAAGGTCTGTTTGTTCTACTCCTGCTGGAAGTGATACACTTGCTGAAAAATGTAATGCACTTCTTTATCTTCATGGTATTGAAAATACAAGGCATTGATTGTGCTTTCAGCAGATGTAAAACCACCACAATCAAGTCAAACCTCTAATGTTGGGAAAGAACCAGGCTGTAAGTGTTGCTTATTTGAAGTTACTAAAGCACTGCACCTCTCCAGTACACATCCATAAAAGGCAGGGTAGGACATTGCTATTACAGAATTATAACCACATACTGATGAACAAAGCCTCGAAATGTACTGACTTTTCTAAGGGACTTTTAAAATGTATCCTTAATTTGCCAATGAACATTCATATAATAGCAGTAACATTGAATGCACAGTACTGAGTAAGCATAATTATGAATTTATTGGTTTAGGGTTTCAAATCTCTTTCCAGATGTTACGGAGCTGATCCTCCTGCGAGTCAGGGAGGAACATGGCACAGCACAGCAAATGGAAGGAGGAGTATCAAGTGCCTTTGCTAAGGTTTTGCAGGGTATATCTGCACCCTGTAGAGCAGTACAGACCTGGCAGCAGATCATTGAGACCAGAGACCTTCTTGAGGTCATTAGCCTGAAACTCCTTCACAACTATGAGTTTCCACAGATGCCAAGATAGAAAAGGGAGAGATGTGGGCTCCCAGATCTTATCTCAACGTGGAGAGTCTGGACACAAGGACAGACATCACCAAACAGAAAAGAATGAAAGCCACCAGAAGAATTTGCAAGAGTTCCTTAAATACCAAAAGCTTAACAGGAAAGTAATGTAAATTAAAGAGAACTATTAAGCAATAGCACAGATGAAAGAAATGGCAGGTGTAGGGAAACAATCTATTTTGCTGTGATTTTTTCTGAACTATAAAACTCACTTGATCCACCTACAATTCAAATCCTCACTTTCCTTCCAGTGCCTCAACTCTGACTTTGCCTAATTCCCAGCAGAGGTCAACAGGAAAGTTACCTCACAAATAGATTGCAGTTTAAGCTGTTGTTGCCTGATTGAAATAATATGACAGAGCCATTCCACCAAACGATTATCAAATAATAAAAACTGTATTTTCTGAGTGCTACAATAATAGAGGTTCTTACCACCTATGAGCTCTCTATTGGCTTTCATGGCTCAGAGTTGGAGGAACTTCTGGATGACATGAGAGGGACATATTTCACAAGGCAGTGAGGTTCAGTACTGCAAGAGGCTCCTGCAAACCCAAGCCCATGAGGCCCAGGCTCGCAAAACCAAGCCACGTGCCAAGGAACGCACCCATGAAGCCTCCTGCCCCAATGGCCCACATGGCTTATCAGAGAGCAAATTCAGGTAGCCAAGAAACATTTAGCAATAGGCAACAGCAGCAGACAAGGAGAGAGAGAGGAGAACCTCTACTCCAGAAACACAGATTCAGCAGAACAGCAGATGGCAAACTTTCCCCCACTGGCATGTTCTGAGGCAGAAGTAGAACCTGCTGTATCAAGGGAATTTTAAAATACCCAAATCTCTGTGGGGAAGAAGTTCAGTAGAAGTTCAGTGTCAGAACTGCTTTAACCACAGTCCACCCGACGAGTACCCATTGTAAGTCACACTGAAAGCAGATTAAGGCAGCTCATAAAAGGTGGTCTTGATGTGGGATGCAAGTGCCAGAGAGTGAGGCCGGGCAGAGCAGTCAGTGCACCCCATGCTCACACACCGCCCCACCAGCAACAGGGTACCAGAAAATCCCAGCAACACTCCACCGAGCGGTAAGCAGTCCCTACTAGACCTCATTTAGGTCTCTTTAAAGGCTCTGATTCGACTCATTACTTGGCATGTTCTACTAAACTGAGGTCAACTCACTTTCATTTAGGACCCAAATAAATAAATGGATCTCGAGGCATCCTACCAGTGCCTTACCACAAATACCCTCACTAGAGGAGATGAAAAGGAAGGATTTGCTAATGGAAATCTCCAGAATGGTGCAGAAGAAATGCCATGGTTTTGGAACAAGTTAGGGGTTCCTTCTCCTTCTCAGAATCAACAGGGTTCTTGCAAAGGTTAAAAGTAGTCATAAAAAGGATGTTTTGGTGAACAGATGCATTACTGGAGCTTTCTGCAACAGGCTGCTAAGAATAAAACTCTAGTCATTTCCATTAAAGGACAAGAGGTTTTCAGAGGCAAAGGAATAGTATTTGCTGTGTAAAGTACAGAACAGCTTCTGTGGAAACATTGCTTGAAATGATAAAAACTGGTGCTTATTGATACAACATACTGTTTTACTCTCCTTTCTTAAGAGGTAGCAGCACCTCCTCCCACTATAGGCAGCAGGAGTTATGGATGTGCAGGACATCAGAAAATGGTGTCCCTTCAAAAATAAATGACAGCAAGTAAAACCAGAAGCCAAAGATCATGAACTGAACCTCAGGATCCAATAATTCCCAAACAGCACAGACAACAAGGAGTTTACCCCTGCATGGATATGCAGGTACAATAAAGGGTTCCATTCCCTGGTCTGCAGGCTCCATACAAAATTTCTCCTCTCTGCATGAGATATGGGGAGCTCTACAGTTATTCTAATTTGCACCGTCTTCCAATAATCTCTAGGGTCTAAAAGGGAGTCAAAGATATGCACGGAAATGGGCACCCCTGCATTCTCAGAGGCACACACCCCTTCTCTCCTGTTTCCCTCATTTTCCTGGCAGGAGAAAGAAAATGCTGATAAGAGCAGCAAATTCAGCTCTTTGACCATGTTCCCCGTGCAGATAAGGAGACCCTCCCTGGGCCAACCCCACCTGCTTTAGACTTAAAGGTACCTAAGAGATTAGACACAACGTAGCCTCATTATGCCAGCGTCATCTACTTCACATCTGGCAGGGAAGAGGAGGCACAAGAGTCCGTTTGGAAGATGGGCTCGCTCCATCCCAGCCCTGCAGCCCCTGAAGTCCTGTCAAACCCAGAAGGCCTTTTGTCCTCTCTGGAGCCAGGCTCTAAGGCCCCAGCTTCTGCTGGGTTTGCTTTAGCTTGGATCTGTCGTGTCAACACAACGGCGGCTGCGGCTGCAGGCAGATTGGCGGGGAAAGTAGGTCAACATGAGACAAGCTGTTCTCAGAGTAGCGTTTTCTCTCTCCTCTCCCTTTCCTCTCTCTCCCCGTAAATGAAGAGCACTAAACGAGCCGGTTGTGAAGAAAGCACCCAGGCGCTCGCCCTGTCAAAGGAGGGTAGAGCCATTGGGCTGAGCGCCGCCCCCTTGGCCTCCAGGCCATTCTTTCATTGCACAACTTAAGACAACACGCCGTGTTGGTAACGGGCTCCAGGGGAGACGCCGCTTCTCAGTATGAAAATTCAGATTAATTACCAAAAAAGCTGGGTTTGGAGTATTTGCAAACAAGGGGAGTATGTAAGCAAGACTGAAATAATTATAAATATTAAATGAATATTCATGAAATATGCAAAGTTTTAACATGGTTCATGTTTCTGTATGACAGGAAATGCGCTTCACAGTTGCATGTCAAAGGCACTGTCAGGAACTGTGTTTTAGCTTGGAACACACTGTATTTGCTCAAAGGGTCTTACGTGTTCCTCAAACAAAAAGAACCTGTAACAGAAGCACAATCCATGCAACCCACCCTGACCGGCAGCACAGCTCCATGGACGCAGCGTGCAGAGATGCGGTCTCGTTCTTCAAACCTGCTTTACCCTTCTGCAAATCCCTGCCCAGTTCTGCTCAGGTGATAAGCACAAAGAAGGAAGTGAGAGGAGCACCCACAGACAGATTAGGCGTCAAATACCATAATGAGCAAATCAATCCAATATATGATTTATCTCCTGTGCACACTCTGAATCACACTGGGAACCTTTACAGCATGGATCGGTGACTCCTTAAACTTCTCTAGATAGTTTAACTATCTCCCTATATATTTCCTAGGACTCCCATCCTTAGAAAATGGAGCAAAACATCACTATAAATTCATGCATGCCAATAACAGGCATTACCTTGAAAGGGCTCTCTCTCCAATCATATATATGATAAAGTACCAGGGGCAAGAGTTGTACTACCAAAAATCTGTCTTACTTTCCTAATTCAAGAAATACTATTAATTTCAAGAGGATTATTCATGAGTTAAGAAAGCCAGATTTGGAGCTGGATCCCATTCAAGTTCCCTGGAAGTCAGTGGAGCCACTCTCGGTGATTATAAAATGAGAAGGATTGGGCTTGTGTCCATGTTTAGTATTGGATATGTGTTTTTTCCATGGTACATATCTTTCCGATGTATAATGCAAATTTTTCTCCTAATTTCTTCTTTCCTCTGCTTAGACTATTACTTCTTGTTAATGAGCGTTAAAGCTGTCTTGCTATTATCATATCCTTTGAATCTCTGCTCAAGTACTTCAGCAAATTTTCCCCTTAATTTCCACCCAGTGTTCGAGGAAAGAGTAGCCATCATATTTTCCACCTCTGGCCACAAGCTTCATTTCAGGGAAAGCTTCAGAAGAAGAAAGCATTTTCCCTTTTGTTCTGAAATGTTACAGCTATTGGACCCATTACTCTTACTGGGGCCAACGACAAATCCTTCACTGTCACTCAGGTGAACGGGACCAGACGTGGACGCAGAAGACATGGGAACGGCAGAGGAACTTCTTCTTCATACAAGACTTCTGGTGCCAAGACCTGTAGGGGAAAGTGCTGAACAGCAAGTAAATGGAATTTTATCTTCAGAATAGCTATTCATTTATTTACAGTGAGGTCGTGCTTATACGGTTCAGTCATGGACTGGGACCCAATAATGCCAGGCCTTGTACAAACACAGACAAGAAAGAGAAGGCCTTGCCCTACAGAAGGCTCTCTCTTATACATATATAATTTACACGCGCAAGGAAAAGAAACTCATGATATTTATCATCACACTTGTATAGACAAGGTTTCAAGTAAACAAGGGGAGAGTTGATGATTGCAGCAATAATATTTCCAAAGAAATTTCAGACTAGCAATTAAAAAGGGTTTTTTTGAGCAATGTGGAATATGCTTCAGCCAGATCCAGTCTGTAAGCATCTTATTTAATTGCTGATACATTACTCAGATTACTGCCTTGAGGCTCCAGCCAAGATCAAGCCCAATTTCTGGTAAACAGGCACTATGCCTTACATATATCATCAAGTAAGACACAAGCTCCATCCTAACATTGAGGTGCTGAAGCTCATCCAAAGAGGAGCAACGAAGCTGGTGAAGAGTCTGGAGAACAAAGCTTATGAGGAGCAGCTGAGGGAACTGGGGCTGTTCTGCCTGGAGAGAAGGAGCTTGAGGGGAGACCTTATCATCTTCTACAACTAACCAAAAGGCAGCTGTAGTGATGTGGGGGTCAGTCTTTTCTCCCAAGGAACAAGTGATAGAACAAGAGGAAATGGCCTCAAGTTGCACCAGAGGAGGCTTAGTTTGGATAGCAGGAAAAAATTCTTCACCAAGAGAGTTGTCAAGCATTGGAAGAGGCTGCCCAGGGAAATGGTTGAGTCACCATCCCTGGAGGTATTTCAAAGAGGTGTAGATGTGGCACTTAAGGACACTGTTTAGTGGTGGACTTGGCAGTGCCAGGTTAATGATTACACTCAATGATCTTAAAGGTCTTTTCTAACTGAAATGATTCTGTGAAATAGGTACATGACAGGTACAAAATTATTCCCCTGCTTCAGCAGTGACAAACTATCTGAGCAATTCCCTCAGATGACGAGATCTAGGCAGGCTCTGCTGGAAGGAAACACTGAAAAGGGTCACGTGAACTGACCTGGCCATACCCTGGGGCTCCTGGAGCACAGCTCAGAAAGGGTGGAAATGAGAATAGCTCCATCTAGATTCTTTGCTTTACTGTTGCCAACATCAATTGAACTTTATAGTAAATACACTTTTTTTTTCCTTTGCTCCATCTCCCCTTTACTTTAACAATTGTGGTTTTGTCTTCCTCTATGATTTGTTTAATATCAGAGGGGGGGAAAGACAGAAAGAGAGATAGTCCATCTGATGTGGGAACACTTTCTCCTTTGTATCAAAGAGACATCTGCTAATTTACAAAAATACAAACAAAGTTACTGGATGTGCAAGAACCCCTGTTGGGAAGCCAGGCACAAACAGTGCCTGCACCACCTCAAGGAGGGCTGTGTTTACTCTGGAATGCACAGCTTTCTGGGCTTCTTTTATCTTTGGGTATTTTTCCCCCTTTTTTTTCTCATTTTATTGATCTAAGTTCAGCATAGCAAATAAGCTCTAGCAAAATGATAAATATGGAATATTTATAGAATGCTTTTGCTAATGTAAGAAGCACTTTTCTAGACAGACATGGAAATAACATGGAGCAGCAGCTATTCTGCAGGGAAGGCTGACAGCCCTGCCTTCTCCAGCCTCGCTGGTGTGAAGCCCCTCTTTCTGTCAACCCTCAGTTTTCTCAGCAGTTGGGTGACACAAGAGTCAAGTTAGTCCCACGGCTTTCCATCCTCTCTCCCACCTCTCTGAGCACCACGCAGGGCAAGGCGCAACCCAACCTTCAGGAAATACCTCAACCTTGTCTTTTTTTCAGTTGTTCTGCAAGTGAGAAATAGCTGAAAAAGAAGAAAGGGGGTGGGGGGGAAATGAGAAAAAAGAGAAGCAAGAGATACCTCCCAAGCTCCTAATCTGCATCCAGCAGAGCAGCGTGCAGCAGTCGCTGTGGTCAGCCAGCTCACTGTGGTCTCACCACAGGTTCGGAGAACAAATGTCACCCTCCAGAAGACAGGGCAAAGAAATCATCCAGGGGGAATTCATTTAAAGTATTTAAGTTAGCAGCAGTGTACGGCTGCTGTTCAGACCTTTTTCTTAATTTCAGCTGGTACTGAGGTTTTAAAACAGCCAGAAATATTTAAATACCCATAGAGAGACCTGCAAACCTGTTTCCTAAAAACTGGAAGTCTGTATGGCAAAGATAAGGCTGTGGACAAAATACAACCAGCACAATACTCAGAAAGCAGCCTACTGAATGACCCATTTCTTATAAGCTGGACTAAAATGCATTTAAATTGGGAGGGTTTGGGGTCTATGTTTTCACGTGAATTTAGCATTTGAGGACCTTACACACCTGACAGGCCTGAAAAGCGAAGTCCTCTATTAACAGAAATAAAGAGACGGCAGCAAGGATAAACTGAACACAGTTTCTCTTCCTCATGCCTCAGCTCAGGTGGAAAATAACAACCTCAAACCCAAAACATTTCTAAGAAGTCACAATCCCCAAGGGAGTCTGCATAGAGAGAGGCCCCAGGGAGGGTGGCACCCAGGGCCAGCCTGGCCTAGAGCATCTCGGCAGCGCAGCTACAGTAGCAGAGACAGAGCTCCACGTGGAGGCAGTGATGGGGGATTTGGCTTTCCCATTTCTGAATCCAAACCGGCTCCCAGAAGGACAGGAGGGTGTTCTCTGGACCACCTTTCGGACACGTGCCCATCAGAAGGCGTACTGAGGTCACCACCCTCCCTGAACAGAGCCTACATGGAGAGTTCCTGGTGGTAAGAACCTATGGGCACTGACAGAAACCCTGACAGCTCTGACCCACGCAATCCTGTAGGTTTGAAAAATAAATTTTAATTTAAACTCGCACCTGAAGTCCGATGCATTGCAGAGGTGCCAACGCAAAAATAAAATCAGGACAAATCCATTGTGCTGTAAAATCCCATGATGCACATGAAAACAAATGAACTGCCCAGTGGCTCACAAAAGCAGGTTTAAAATTAAAAAACCTTTTAAATATTGCAACAGTCTCAGACACCACTAATGAGCCCACGCATGTAGGTATGTGTACCCTTGCACAAGCATCCAGCTGGTATGAATAAGAATTAAGTATGAGTTAGGGTTTGTCAAGTAAACTGACAGTCCAAGGACTCCTGGACAAATTGCCATGGTTATACCAGACTTGTATTTCCTGTAAAATAGATTCACACTGGATTAAGAGCAGAGTTTTCAATATGTAACTTAGAGCTAATAAAAAACAAAACTCTATTTCCTAAGATGTTTGAGATAACTAAGCTATACCTATGCTAATGACTTGCTATGTATGCCATAATGTAATTTCTGCATGCCCCCAAAAAAATGGTTTCACTGAAAAATGACAGAAGCAACCCTGGGTCCAGTGGAATCCGGAGTTATGCTAATTTAGAGGTGACAAGACCTTACCCAGCATATTTTAACAAACATTCTGGAGAGTACAGCAATCCGCCGACCTTTCAGCTTCCTCTTGGTAGACGGGATGGTGGGCACCCGTGAGGATCACTGTGCAACATAGTAGATCAATTTGTTATCTACATTCTCCTCTGCATCAAAATGCAGATTGCATGCACTGCCAACAGTAGCTCTGACAACAGTCAATGGCAACACAGAGGTGCCAGCTGAACATCACCTCCCTGGGCAGGCTGTCACTATTCCCCATGCACATGTGGTGAACGAGCTCACGCCCGAGTCCCATGCCACCACGGGCACCCAGCAGTGCCTCCTGTGAAGGGAAAATACTTAAAATCCAGCCCACTTTTAGAAAGCTACAATTGTTTTAGGAGTGCAAGCTAGCATAACTTTTCAGAATTAAAAAGATAATTTCAGATAAAGCCCTGGCACCAACTTCTTTTTCTGTTTTTACAAGAAAAACCTCCATTTTCAAGAAATGCTCCAGCATTCTGAGGTATCTCGGTACCCTGCAGTATTGCTACTACTGCCAGGACAACCTTGATATAAAGCTTATCTGACAAAGAGTCCTTGCAGGTGCCGTTATCAACACTCTGAGCTTGGAATGGGAAAAGGCTGGCTCTGATTCCTACAGACCTGAACAGGGAAATATTAAAGATTAATTGCATTAACCAACATCCCTTCCTGGTTTGTTTTCAGCGTTCCTGCAAACAGACTGTCGTTCATCACTCAGAAATATGCAAAGTTTTCTATTTTACTGCTATAATACGGAGTCTACTCGCTTCAATATCCAGGCTATTGTGTAACATCTTCACATCCCTGTGAAGAGACTACACAGAATATCCGAGGCTGGAGCTGCTTTAAATAGTTTCCATTGCTCTGTGTGCACAGCGTCTGAGTTTTCCCTGTCCTCCTCCAGCACTCTTCCATTGCAGCCTTCAAACCTCACCCAGTGCCTTACGCACCCGTCGACTCTTGTACACCCAGGGGTAAACTCTAGTTTCACTTCTGTTGGCATAATCCCCCTAAAGCCAGAGGGATCGACGGGGTTTATCTGAGATCAAAAGACAGAAGTGTTTGGAAGGAGCAATTATGTTCTACAGCAAGAGACAAAAGTTTCAGAATTGAGACTGACACAGGAGTTAGTATTCCCACACACACACATACTAATTGCTGTCGCTGTTTGGCCTTGGGAGACATTTTTGTTGAGAATGTCTATTTTTTTTTTTTTTTTAATGCAAAGGATAAATCCAAATAGCTGATCATTTGGGGTTTTTAATAAACAAAATCAACATTGCATCTGATATCGTTAACAGTTGGAAGAGCAGTCTTGCTGGATAATAGCGATGTTTGATGGCAGAATACCCAGACACTAACAGTAGGGATCGATTAAATAGGTTAGAGGAGAGGAAAGAAAGAAAATTCAACCCAAGCTCTTGCTGCAGCAGCAATGAACTGAAATTCTTATTCTCTTCTTGTCCCAAAAGACTTGGCATTGCTTGGGCTCTCAAACAACTGTCGTATTTCACACCAGAAATGCTGCGTTCCAGTTTAACTTTGTGTTTTAAATTCAGTTTTAGAAAGCATAGAGGGATTTTCCAGACTGAAAGGCATTATATATAAATTTAAAATATTATTATTATTTCAGCATTATTTATGGATACCATCTGTTCGTAGCTCTGTTACTGTCTCTTCTTTTTAATGTTCTTATCACAGACTGCCTTGCTTATTACTTGCTAAATTGGTCAGAATTCAGTTCAAGCTATCTGTGAGTTATGTGTTTACCTCAATGAGTGCCTGCCAAGAATGATGTTTATGGCATATCTTGCATTGATTTTAGAATTTCTGAAAGTAATAAAGCACTGAATGAGGTTCATTTCTTCTCACAAATTAGAATCTGTCATATTAATAGAGTAATATAATCCTGTCATCGCTTCCATTTGTTTCTTTCATCAGACTGATAGGAAAGAAAGGTTAACTTCAACGTTCATGTAGGCTCTTTGTTTAAAAGGCCTAAAGGAAGCTGTTGGTTTATCTTTAAAATCTCCCGGAATAATCATTCCAAACCTCACTCTGCTACCCCTCAGTGTAAAACACCCTCATTCTCCAAGTCCCCACAGGCTGACACCCCTGAGGGTCCTCCGGGACAGGACACTGCTCACTGCAGCAAGAGGACAGGACTAAGCTCTTCATCACTCGCAGTGACAATGTCAGGAACAAAAGGTGTGCGTGGGAAGAGCCTGGTCCCCACTGCCACCTCCCCTGACCCTGCTCTGTGGTGGCAGGGTGGGCTACACTCCGGTTCTTCCCGCTTACGATGTCTGGCGTGTGGGTAGAGACCGTGCACATCCCCACCTTCGCTCTTCCACGCCACTCCCCACGGCCGAGCTCAGTGGGGTCCCGGTCACAGCTCGGTGCCAGTCAGAGAGATGCAAAGCAGACGGTGTTTCTCTCATTTCTGGGATGGTGATTTGACTTGCACGCCATGTCCCCATCACGGTTCTGCCTACGCTCGCTATTTAGTCCATATTTACTCTTTTAGAACCTGTTCAAAGTATAAATCTTTACATCAGGTGTTGTCACATCCTCCTTCACAAGCCTTCTGCAAACAATAACATACAATTCAGGGGGAAGAAAAATCTCTGAATGGGATTCAAGAGGTTTGATTAGAAACCAGGCCAGAACAAAGTATTACCCCACCAGCAGCCATTGCCACGCTCCAGCTGCCTGGAATTTTTATTTTCTTGGGTTTAACTTCATAACTCCACTTTCCTTTTCCTTCTTGCTTCCTCTTGGCTGACATATTATATGGCTGCTGCAATGATCCCCTAGCCAGGAATGCTGGATGAGCGGCTGCCCGTGGACTGGTGCCAATACTGCACTGGAAACTGGAAAGCAGCACAGACTGGCTTGTACCCGCGTCTCCTTCCAGACACGGCTGAAAAAAACGGAGCTCCTTCTCACAGGCTGCCCACCTCTGAACTCAGGGCATTCTCCTCCCTGCCCCTGGGGACACCTCAGCATTTTGGAGGGCTCTCCCCAACCATACATGATGCCAAGTGGAGTTTCCCGCTTGTCTTTGCTGGGCTTTGAGAATGCCAGGCTGAGATCTGCAGGGCATCAGCTGGGATCCTGAAAGCATCTCTCCAAATAAACCTTTTGTGTGTTTTTGTAGCAGATCACCCCATAACAGCACACAGCTCAAGCAACTGACAGAGCACAAGTCTGCTTCCAACGTGGCAGATAATAATTGTGCTGTAACACCACAGTGCATACATGAATAAATACAGTTCTAAATTCAATGAGATATTTTCCTTCTGCTGCTCCTCCTGCTGCAAATGAATCCACCAGCAATTAATTACTGCATTCAGCAACTCCCTGCAGCAATTGTGGAATAGATTCCTTTTCAGTCCCTTGTCTCGTAACCTTTCAGATAAGTTTCATGGGTCTGGAATGGCAAACATAAAAATATATGCTTTTGTTCATCCGATGTTTGTAAATGTTACAGCTCTCAGACACCAGCCATAACTTTCTCCAGGTTCTGCTCCGCTGCTGACACATCCCATGGTGTATCTGAACATTAGGATAATTTGAGCACACAACTGAGAGTAAGGGATCTTTCTCAATCAGAGCTATTTGCATGTTACATTTTATGGTAAAACTTACTTATATTTAAATTGCTAACATTTGAGATGTAGTATGATATTAGTTCTAAGTAGCTGCCACCCATGTAGGTGTTTAGGACTACACCAGTATATCCTGGCCTCAGTAAAGTCACTGGAAGTTCTGCCACTGACTTCAATGAAGCCAGGACTTCACCTAAGTCACTGTTCCTGTATCACTAAGAAAAATTACGAACTGAAACTAGTATGTTGTCATTCCACCTCTGCTTTTTTTCAACAATTATTTTTAGGTTGCCCCGTTAGAACTCGCTGAGCAGTTCAGGCGCTATGAAATGACTCCCGTATCAAGAAAAGCACAAAGCTATTTCCTGGCGGTATTTGCAAGCGTTTAAAGTCCACTGAGGTCACGTGCCGAGGGCTGACAACCCAGCACAGGATGAACATTGAGCAGACACTGCCTGGGTGATGAAATGCACTGCAATACTACTAGTGTCTTGATGACAATATTATCTACTGTCACACAGATGTCTCGGAAAAAGCCAACTTTCTCCGGTTCTTCCCAGGCAAATGCAAGTCCACGGGGAGAAAGCACAGAAACTGGGCAAAAATAGGTAGGGGGAGCAATCTGAAATCCAAGCTTTCTGAACCTGAAATGAGTCTAAAGATCCTTGAGGAAATGACTTTCCAGGCTGAATGAGCAGCAAGAGTAGACTGGCAAAGCTCAAAAATAAAGCTTCTGAATCTTACAGACCAGGTTTCAACCCCGAATAGTACCAGGCGTGCAATATTCCAAGAATAATTAACAAGAATAAAATAAGTCTGAGCTTTCTGACTGGAAACCCAGCACGGCCCTGTGCTTAAAGCAATGGATTGGGACTCAATTCAGTTTCTGCTACTACTGGGCTGTATGACCAGTGCAAGACAGTGAGTCCCTCTCCCAGCCAGGTGTTCATGCCCAGCAAATAAAGGCTTTGCAAGCAAATTATGAAAAATAAATCATTAATACCAAAAGTTCTAAGGGACCCCTAGGCCAAGACATCAAGAATTGGGTCACCGTGAGTTAAAACTAATGATAAAATATTTGAAAGAATCAAACACTAATGAAAAAGAGAGGAAAATTATTAATGTGTTTCCCAAGTTGGGTCTAGCTTTGCTCCTCACACCTCTGCACAATGAATACTCATGCAGCTCTGATTTATTCAAGCTAAGCTCAAAACTGCACAGGACACATACTAAATTCTGGTGTCCCTTCTCTAAGAAGTCTTTTACTTGGCTATTTCAATCTGCTGCGTAGTGCATCCCAAAAATGGAAGAAAACCTGAGTTTCCCTCCTGCTGACTAGCCCTTGGCTTAATCTTTTGGAACATAGAAGCTAGCAATGAATGGGGTTTAGATCCAACATTACCCTTTAACCACACTGCACAGTGACTAGAGATGCTTCTGGACCTGGCATTTCTTTCTGTGAGCTGAGGAATGGTCCCAGGTCCTTAATACCACTGTGGCAATCTCTTGTTAATGGTTTGCAACAGCATCTCGAGTTGACATTTCACCACTGCACAGCAGGATCCCTCCCACCGCCTCAATCCATGCGGGTGCCTACAGAGACTGCAGTCTGCCTTCGAGGCACGTGGGACTGATGAGTCCCAACTCCACGTTTTGCAGGGCTCAGCCAGCCACTTGGCATATTCCACCGAGGACAAGAGCCATCACTCACAGACTGGTGACTTGGCACATCAGGGATGATAAGCAATGCCACATGTTACTGAGCGACTTCACTAATGGTGTCTGGAGACCATCCACAGGGGAAGGTGCAGCCCTTTATCTCCACAGTTATTCATTGATCTTCATTTACTACCTTTGCAGAGACGCCTTATCATCCATTCTCAATGCCCCGTGCTCCCATGGGCCAGTGCAGCCAGACCCTGGAGTACTCAAAGTCATGCTTATTGCCTATCTCCAATCTTTCTCCAAAAAGCAGACTCCAGTAGACCGGGGCTACACTGCGGATCCGAAATACAGAGAGATTAAAACTTGTTTCCAGCTGGCATCTTGCTAATCACTCCTCCGCTTCAAGAAAACCTGGCACGTCACCGCTGCTCTTCTCTTTGTACCTAACTCCTCAAACTTACATTCTTATTGTAGAGGTTTAATCAATGGAGTCAGGCAGATTTATTAAAAAAAAAAAAAAAAAAAGGAAAAAAGACGAATTTTTTTGCACATCACATCAAAAAGCAATCCTTCAAAGATGCATGGTTTGTGAGAGATTTTGTCCAGTGTTAGTGTATTACTAACCACTTTTCCATGCTGCCTGGGCCTCTGGAAACAATTGAAACCCGAGAAAACACAAGGGATATGTCCTCGTTTTCTATTATATTTTCTTAATAGGATGGCAGGTGAGGCAGAGTTGAGACTTCCTTTGTGCAGGAAGTCGATGGATCCAACTTTAATCATCTACAAATAACAGTAAGGCAGAATAACAGGAAGGAAATAACCATAGGGTTGATTATCAAGAGATCCCATATGTCTGTACATCACTTTCTAACCTCAGTTCCTTCATTTCAGTCTCCTCTTCCATATCAATGATAACACATCACAGAAACATTGCGGGGATTAATTACTTAACGTCCTTACTTTGCCTTTGAAAACATAAAGCTCTCTGTTGCCTAACAGTTTAGGTGGATGTCCAAAGGGATTTACAAAAGTACTTAAGCAGGTTAAAAGCCTACATCCCACTGACTCTCAAAGACTTTCCGTAAACCTGACACTATAAATGGAGTAGCAGTAAGGGAGAATACTGCTGCCCCATCTTTACACTGGCCAGGACACTGGAACAGTTTTTCAGACTCTCTTCTAATGACTACACCTTAGTCACTGACAGCCTGTTTGCTGCTGGCTGACACTGATTTGAAGTAGGTACCTACCTGGCTCAATGTCTTCCATGTCTCAAACCTAGACCTAAAATCAACAAGGAGCTTAAACCCTTACATTGCTACTGTCCAGGTGTGGTTTGTCAGGCTGAGACCAGCAGCTAACCCCAACACTGGGCACCAACGACATGTACACATACAATGACATCAATGTGGTGCAGAGGTACAACATGCCAGGTGCTACCCAAATTGCTTGAATTCGTCTTGGATCGCTCTGTATCCCCCTGGCACAGCTGGCAGGTACAACCTCCAAGAAGCCGGACTCCTCCCAAACCACAGACAGCAATAAACAGGCTCCCTAATTGTATTGAGCCGCTTTTGTAACCAGTTGCATTTCTTCTGCCTCTTAAAATGCTAGTTAAGTTCTGAGCTGCTCTCACCATCAGCTCAGAGAGCTTGTAAGGAGGGTTCAGAGGTGACAAAACCAGCTGGGCTTTGCACATAAATACAGCTGTTCATCCCAGTGACCCAGTCTAATGTGTGTGCGGTGGCTGAACAGACCCAGCTATCAGCTACCTGCCCTGGGTACAAACAGAGCTGCTGAGCAGGTCAAGGTCACCAGCCCACAAGGACCCACTCTGTTTCACAGGCAGGTTTTGCAGTCTGCACTGACCTGGCTGTAATGTGGTCAATTCTGGGCTATCTGCACCCAAGGGAAATGGTTTCAAGCACCTAACGTAAGCTTTACTCCTGGATCAAACAGGGGGATGTACCCAACCAGCAGTTGGGAGTTAGAAAACTGGTTTTGTCATCAGAGAGGCACACTGAAGGATAAAAAAGAAAAGGTTTAAATTACACTTTAAAACAAGCTGGAGAAATTGGCTAATGCAGACTGCAGCAAATGTGTTACTCTGGTAGGCAGTGCATCTTACCAGGAGCATGGAATGGTAGAGATCAGGGTTTCGTCCCTTGATGATTACATGTATCCAGGTGGAATTTGAATTCCATAAGGCTTCAAGCCCAAATTGTCTTAGGAGCTGTCTGTTCAAAAGAACACATTTCTCTTTGCACATTTTGGTCAGCACTGTAATCAAGGGAGCCACATATGCTGGATCCTATTCAACTTAATAGATAGAAATTTGGCAGTAGAGCGTTCTCCATATGGGGTTTTCAGCTGTAGAAAAGCTTCTGCCTTTGCTATAAAATAGATTGGGATTGTTCCTTTCCAGAGTAGGCTGCCTCTTCATCTAGACGCTTGAGGAGAACTGGATTCAAATGGAGCTGGCTCTTTATGGGGAATTGAGCATTAGTTTTAAAGAAAACCCCAACATGCTTGCTTTCAAAGGGTGTTCGTGACACTCAACCTGACATTCTGAGGGAGTTATTACCCGTTTTGTCTTTATTGTATTTTTGGTTTACGTTTTATCAGGAGCACCCAGGGAAATAGACTGGCACACCCGTCACATATAACTTGTAGTGAATAAATGTGTCTTTCTGGTCACTGACCTGACTGTGAAGGTGCAGGGGAGTGTTGGATGGTTCAGTGGTCTAATAAAAAAACCACCCACAGAACATAACATGGAACTTATTTCACCAAAGAAAATTATATGGGGATAAATGTACAAATGCATTTTCTCAACATACTGCAGGTCTAATGGCTTCATTGCACAGGCACGACCTTCTTTCCCACTGAAACAAAAAAGTGTAACCTGAAATAATTAATTTGTGTAGGCAAAGCCTAGTATTTCCATAGCTGCCAAAGGGAAAGCAAAGAACAATTGTAAGGATAGGGGGGGACGACAACACACAATGAGATTGCTGGGAATGATTCCAATAGCATAAAATGAATGTAAATCCCAAATAGTTCCTGCAAAGCTAATGTAAGAATCTGTGAGAAACCAGAATCAAGTCCAGTAACCTCAATATCAATCATGGAGAAAAGAAAAAAAGAAGTATGGCCACAACAGAGAGATTTAATGATATATTCAATTAATATTAACACTGAATGATCACTAAAGGAATAAATACTTCCCTAATGAGATTCAAGTCATATGACAGCAGTTTCTTGCAGGAATGGTATAAGTCTTAATTATTATCTTGTCTCAGCAAATCTTACAGAAGCTACATAATCCAAACAGATCCCATTATAGCTTTCAGAAGATGCATCTTCCTTGGGTGGGTAACAACTACCCAGCGTAATGGATGGCACCAGGATGGTTAGCAGGTAAAGCAGACATACAGAACCCTCCCCAGAATCTGTTTAACGCTCCTACTCCATCACTCTACAGGTTTGCAAGTCTCTCCACCTCCAATGGTTGCTCTGTGGCAGCTCCCAAAGGAGAATAGCTGAGAGCCCAGCGTGCCTCACACAGTGCAAGCAATTGCAGTTCTTTCACTGCTGCTTTTACATAATGGCAACAATTAATGTTTTTAGGTTCAACATTAATAAAAAACATATACAACTTATTGCAAGATCTGCTGTTCAAGAATACACGAAAATTATATTTGTGCTCACTGAAAAAATGGAAAATAGTACCCTTAAGTAGCTTATTTCTGGCACTGGTTTGTTCTTTGAAGGTGCTTGTGTCTTTGCAGCAGAGGTTGGGATGAATTAGAATATATAGTGTATTCTGAGCTGGTGTCTGTGTTTCCTCAATACTGCCCTGCTTTGGTGAGACATCGGCTTTTGTTGTCTAAATGGGCTCAAATATGTCATTCTTATTACCAAGGCTTATTTAATTCATTTACTAGGTCATTGCTTGGGATAATATATGCAAATTGTACGTATTAAGAGTGATATGAATTACATCAGGCATTGCCATTTATGTGGAAAATTCATCAAATGTTAATGTAAAATCTATAAATAGAAAGAATAAAATAATAATAAAACATGGGTGTGCAGCAAGCATAAAAAATGAAGATCCTTAACTGCCCATTTATTAAGCAAATAAGGACAGCGTATCCTTAGCCAGCGAGCAAAAAAGGCAACAGAAAATGAGTGTGTGTTATAGGGACACTGATAACCATTTAAATCAGGTCCCCAGTATTCTGACAGGGGATGTGCTTGAGAATGGGGAAAATGGAAATTCATGTCATAAAGGAATTCCAACAACTGTGCTGGTTAGAAAGTGGTAGGAGAGATTTAAAAAATAAGCCCTTGGATTTCGTCTTTATGACAAAGCTAACCACAGATTGCTTGGGCAATACCCCAAACCGTTGGGAAAAACCTATAAACCCAAGAATAATGGTTTATATCATTTGGAGTCTGCATTTCATAATTCTGTGATTCAAATGTTCTTGCTTGCAGGTACAGCCTGGGACGTTTCTGGCTAGTCATAAAGTCTTCTGAATCTGTAACATTTCATTTTTCTCATATTGTAAGAACAAATAGTCACTTATCATTCTTGTATCTGGCAAAGAAACACCCAGAGAATCTCATATATCCCTACATAATTTGGCATAACTGGCAGGCTTTTCAAAAACGGAATAACTGAATAATAATGAAGGCCATTAATGATGATTAGAAACATTACAAAGAGTGAAAAAATTAGCAGTACAGTTTCTTATATTCATAGACTGCTTACGAGAAGAGCGTTTTTGTTGGAATCATGCATAATTATTACTCAAGGAGAGGATATCAAAGGTAAGTTACTTGAATTTTCACTCTTCTAAAAAAGTTCTCATTATTGTCGCCTGAATTGCTACACTTCAGAGGTCTACTTAACTTCTCCTTTTTTTCCTAGTGATTCATATAGTGTTTCCCTCTCCCGATTGTTTTAAATCAAGTTCTTCTTTTCCCACACACTGATAACCTTTACAACACCACCCCACGCCACATACATCCTTTCAGGAATCAGACATCAATGTTCCTGGGTGTTAATTCTGCTCCAACTTCTGCTGCTTTAAATGAAGCCATTTTTACTTCTCTTTAAATTTCCAGATGTGGTTAATTTCTTTTATCACTCTCTAACACAAAACATACCTCCAGACTCTTCGATACATTCTGCTAGTCTTTAGAAATCTCGATCATAAAACAGCCAAGCGTTGCTTAACATCTGCTCACCCTTGTAGCACAGAGGGAGACCAAGGCCCCGCTCCTCCAGTGGTGGCTTTAGCAAATGGACTTGTGTATGGCAGAGCTATATGTTGCACAAGCAGAATAATAAATCACTGAAAGTGAATTCCCCTCACAAACAAGTTTATATCAGCACGATCCTCCCAAATACAATCTGCTTTTCCTGGTTTACATTTGCCTGTTTTGAAATACACCATTTGTGTCACCACAGAGGGCCCTATCCTGCCGTGCTGGCTTATTCCTAATAAATACCACTTAACCCTTAAACAAATCGAACTTAAACCTATGTTAGTGAATTAGCAGCATTTCACTGAATTTGATATTGTCTGGATAAGGTAATTAAACAGAAGACAGGTAGGTTGCCTCCTTCTCAACCAGAGTTATAGGATACTTGCCCAAGTCACAACTGCAGTGTTAAAAATAATACATTTAGTATATTTATAGGTCAAGAAAGACCACATTCTTTTAGTTAGGTTGATTACATTTGGCAGATACAATAGGAAAGAGGAACTATTTTACTGATGCTTGGACAAACCCTAAAGCACAGAACGAAAATCCTCTTTCTGCACTCAAATGTGACAGGAGATGTGATCGTGCTTCATGTGGAGATTCCATTTTTAAATACTTTACAAAGAGGAATAATTATTAAGACGCACATTAAAACATTAATAACATGTTACAAACTGCTTGAGAGCAACCGCTTAATAGACCGTTAATAAGGGTGATTTCTACTGCCTCGTCTCCTCTGCTGTGCTCACTCCTCTACAATTCCTGTTACTGCTGCTCCGTTTGTTAACCCTGTGTAAACATAACATTAATGCAAAATGTTACCAGATGTTTTACAACAAATCCATGAAAACCCTCTCTTAGGTTCTGTAGGCTCAAGTCATTAACCTATAAATTCCTTGGTTTCTTTTCTACTAAAACATTATACGATTTTTCCAAAAGGATTTGGTGCTCTCAAAGGTAAAATCCTGCTTGCCTATTAATGCATGAAATCTCACTAAAATCACTGAAACTACTCGTGTGAAAAGACGTACTCAAGTTCATTACGGAAAGATGAGCCATTTGGGCTTAAGGAAATGACATACAACGTGCCACGATGAAGTCGCTTCAGTCTCTCTCATTGACATGCAAAGCAAATCCTTCCACCATTTGCTTCCAATCTGATAACTGAGAAAAGCACAATAATAAATAACTCAAAAGGAAAAAAAAAAAAAAGAAAACCAACCAAGCAAAACAAAAAAAGTCATTTACTTTAATAAACCACAGCTTCAGACTAAGGGGACTCAAGGATCTATTCCCTCTGTCACGCAGCAGGGAAGGGAGGAGCTGCCATGGAGACCTCCCTCTCGCTCCGGTCACTACACAGCCACTGTCTGCACCTGTGGATGCCCCAGCAGCAGCCACATGCGCAGACTGTGCAGATCAGCTGAAGAATTTGGGGAAAATTTAATCAAGGGCAAAAGAACAGCTCAAAATAGAAGCCCCCACACATCCCAGTATAGATATTCTAACTGGGGCCCAACACAGTTTTGTGCAGGTCCTGGCCGTGCTTCCCAAGGAGGATAATCCAGACCAAGATCGGCAGATGCTCTCCTGAGACTGCCCGAAAGCGGCACGGTGCTTTCCAGAAAGATGGTTGGAATGGTTGGGAACTGCTGAGCCTTCCCCAGAAATTAAAGCTACTTCCTCTTGGCAGCCTCCCAGGAGACGACGCTGGCAGTCCTGTTCCCTTCCTGTCCCCGCAGGCTCAGGAAGCAGAGTGGCTCCAACCGCAGGAGGAGACTCTCCCTATTTAGCTGTCCAGAGGTCACCATAGAGAGCACCTTTCTAAAAATCTTCCTACATATTATTACACAAAAAACTCCTTGGGTGTGTGAAGCGACACCTACCCCTTAATCTCTCAGTGCCTCTGCCAGGTGATGCCAGGATCACCTTTCCTTCAGCAAAGCAGCCCCTGGTGTGACGCCCAGCTGGTGGCTCAGGTGGCACCACAGAATAAACCTGTGAAACCTGGCTGTGGATACCACAGGTCAGATACCCTCACCCGCTCAGGAAACCCGCCATGGTGCAATGATTTGGCCAGTTTGGGGCTGGAAAACTTTCTCCAGCACTAAGGGCAAGGGATTGCTAAAGGAAAGGGGCACCCATCCCTCCAGAGCTCTGAAGCTGAGACAACGACCCAAGAAACAAGCACTCCAAGAGAAGGCTCCACAGAAGAAACAACCTAATTGCTCAGATCAAAAATTGCTCATGGAAAAGGTCTATAGAAATTACCAGGCAGGACACCAAGAGGTACTGGATGCTTTAGAGAAAGCACTCTAAAAATCAGGTAACTTAATAGAAAATTGACTCCTTTTTATGGATTATGGGGCTTTTAACAGTTTATAGCAAATGTGACTTGGGCAGATGCTTGGTAAAATCCCAGGAAAAGGTTAAATAAATGCTAAAAAAAATCATCACTGTTTTCTTAAAAAAAAATAAAAAATCACTATTTCTTTTCCTTAAAATACATCTCTCCTGAAATCAAAGCATCTACTGCATCTCTTGGTATTTAATTTCCTCCCTTCTTGTTCAGCATCTTGGGTAAAACCTTGGTCTCTCCAAAACCGACAGAAACTTTGTAAAGCTTCACATTCACAGAATCATAGGATCACAGAGTTGGAAGGGACCTTAAAGATCATCAAGTTCCAAGAAATAGCCTGTGCTTATCTAAGGAACAGCAGAGTGTAAATCAGCAATACCAAAATACAAATATCGCCTATTAAATTAACTCTTTATTACTCATTACTGGTCTCACACTAAACTAACAAGTAAAGGAAACTTCTGGTAAGGTTAAGAAATCAGTAACTGACTTGACCAAACAGAAGAGAGTTTGACCCTCAGAAGTGTCTCTGCTCCTGTGGCAGAACTTCAGCCCCTACTTTAGAAGCAAACCCCGCTGCCGCCTGGGACACAGCAGCGCTGTTATCCCTGACGAGTAAGAAGCAATGAAACCACATGAAATCTGGCGCTGGGCCCAGAGCTGAATAAGGCTATTGCAGCCTCTCTCCTGACACTGATAGATTCTCTGGTTTCCACAAGAGTATTGGAAGTTTTCGTGGCTGCAGCAAAACCCCACAATCCTCTGCTCCCCGCTCTAAAAAAAATAGGCTGATTCACGGCAAAATGAGGCGGCGCAGCCAAGAGCTGAGCATGCCCTAGAAGTGGCAGAAAGGACTCAGGATCACATTGCTACTGATATGGAGATTATCGGTGGAGTGTTTGCCTATGCAGAGCAAGAGGAGCCTCTGGGCACTCTTTGGAGAGAAATCAGTTTGTTCAATGAGAAGAACGTACCTTCAGAGGACGGACGTCAGTGGGTATTTAGAATATGAAAAAGTGTGGTTGAATAATGCATCCTCGTGCTTTTTATAAGATTTTTTTCTTTCAAATAAAGGAACGCAGGAGAGCAATTATAAGCTATTTTGATGGGCTCATAATCATCATTTTCCATAGTAACTTCAGAGACTGTCAGTGGCAAATACAGAAATATCCAAACCGCTAATTGTCACTGCATAATTGCTACAAGGCTGAAGCGTGTTAACTAGGAACTATCCAGGCACTTTAACAAATACATCTTTGAAAATAACACAAGGAAGGCACTTCAATCCCCTTCTGCAGACCTAATGAAGTACTGTGCAAAGAAAAACATTACAGAGAAGCCTGGAGAACACACCAGCTCTGAGAACAGACTTTATCCAGGCAATGCTACAACCCTATTAGTGGTTTTAAAGAAAAGGAAATTATTTCACAGAGGTAAACAGGAAAACGGCTCCGGTGAAAGGGGCAGCAAACGATCAGTCTAAAGAGTTTTTAAAAGGATTTTTTAAAGACTGGGATTTCTTTGACCCAAGTGAAACAAAGGGTGCCAAGAGGCAGCTACTGTTTCTGGATACACACGTGAGAAATGGGAAGAGACACTTGAGCAAACAGGCGACGTCAGCATTAATCATAAATACGTTGTGTGGATGTGAAGGACATTTCTAATATCAGTCAAGTTCTGAAACAAACGTCTAGTAGGACTCATGGAAAAAGGAAAAATTAACTAGCTTTTAAATGGAGCTTTAGCAGTCAAGAGGTACACAAAATACTATTCTTACACATAAGAATAGTCATTAATTTATCTAAATGAACACTAATATATTATTAAATTTAGCATATTAAAGGTAAAAGATTTGCAGCCATTTTAAAAATAAAGAAAACTACCAAAAGACACAACTTCTCTCAAGCTTCATAGTTATTTTTCTAAAATGGCAAAAGTTGCTCCTACAGCAAAGTGTTTCCAGTTCCATTTCTTTCAAATACAAAAGCTCTCAGCTGGAAATATCAGCATCATGTACATTTGGGCTGAAATGGTACTAACAAATAACATCCTTTCTTTTTCCCCACCATCTACATAGAGAGATGTCTACTGAAAATATCAGTTTGCTGGATAACCTGAGCTGGTGGGATCTTTCAACTGATCATATCACTCCTTACCAGCACTCTCTATGGCTCTCAAATGTTAAAAGCGATATATTACCATGGAAAGTACAGGACTTGCTATTTAACATTCAAAATGTTGGTTTAAAGTGAACATCTTAAGGAAAATGAAGTATCATCAAAGTATCAACCTATAATTCTAACAATAGAAAACTGTCAACTCTTCTTTTAATAAGAAATTACTAACTTTCTGCATCAATTAAGAGTCTGTCTTCACTGTTACTAAAAAGCTTTGCTCTTTCGCCTGTTATTTGTAGTTACGCTTACGAGCTCTGTAATATGCTATGGAGTGTCTAAATGTCCGAGTGCCCTGAAATGTCTCTTCTGGGCTTAGATTTCCTCAGCTGCTCCTCCCTGGACACAGCAGTTGGCAGATTGGCTGAGGAAAGCCAGGGATTCCATTAGCGTGGCAGCAAAACACGACGCGCAAAGAGTGGTTCAGCCATCGATTTCCCATTCGTTTCCATCTGATGGGAAGATTACACTTGGCTGTTACCACCAAAGAGAACTTGTTTTGTTTTGGGTAACATATTTAGATTGATTTTCCCTAAAACAGAGTTTTTATAATTGCTCTTTCCCGTTCTAAGCTTGCCTTTAAGGAACAATTCCCAACATGGGAACACCCATCATACCTGTTATGAGTAACTGCAGTTGAAGAGTTCAAAACCCCGACCAGAAAAGGACACGGGCACCAAACCCCCATAAATGTGCCGAATTCCCAGTGTTTTAAAATAGGCACTGGGTTAAAATACTGAAAATGAACCAAAATGAACTACTGACATTTCAAATATAGCCGTTGCTAGAAGACCAATCCAGAACTCAGCATGAATAGAAATGTCCTCATTATTTGCTTTTGTTCCATGTATTTTTGGTAGTTTCTTTGCTCTTATTTGGCAATACCATCCAGGAATGTCAGACATCTCCACTCTGTATCATTTTGGTAGCACTGGAGAACTAGAAAAATGAAGGCACTGTAATTGAAAAGGAACTGAGTGGTCTTGTTTCATCAGCAAAACCGAGTGAAAACCATGAAATAGACAAACTGCAGGAACGACGAAAATGAAAATCGGTTCTTCTTTCAGTTTTCATATCCTAAGACATAGATTCCAAAGTATGGTATGTCACCAGCTGCATGCAGCAACCACAGCAAAAGCTAACTGCTGCTTGCTCCCTGCTCCCCAGAGAGCAGTGGCCAGTACCAGATGCAAAAAAAAAAGACTCACAGCACGTTCCCCCAGTAACTTTCACAGCTCCTGGCAATCTGCAGTCTGGGGACTTCCTGAGCTGGAGGTTACATCAGCATCTTCCTGTTTAGTAGCCCTCAATGGACCTCTCTTTCATGAATTGTCTAATCATTTTTTTTTAAACCTATATATATTTTGGCATCCGAAACATCCTGTAGCAATGGATCCCATGACTTAATGGTGCGTTGTGCGAAGTAAGCACTTCCTTTTGTTTGCTCTCAATCCGCAGCACAGCCGCGTCAGCTGACGCCTTGGAGGTGCCGGTTCAGAGAAATCCAACATATTCCCACCTTTGCCTTGCCATTCCAAACTTCAGTCCCATGATTTCTGAGCACCCTCTTTCCCCGTTGAAGAGTCTGAGACTGTTAATGTCTCTTCCCTGGCCATTCATACCGGACCGTTCCCAATACCATAGAATCATAGAATCCTTTGGCTGGAAGAGACCCTTGGGATCACCGAGTCCAACCATCAGCCCTACTCTACAAAGTTCTCTCCTACACCAGATCCCTCAACACCACATCTCCTCTCTGCCTTTCCTCATTCTCAGGAGCAGGCTGACAGAACATCATATGCAAAATCTAGATGTGCCATCAAGGACACTGGTCTGCAGCATTTTTTCATTTCATTTTCCATTTTCTTCCCAGTAATTCCCAATATTTTATTAGCCTTCTTCTCTGGGTCAAAGTATCGAGGTGACATTTTCAGGTAACTAATCATAAGTGATTCTCTAAACACTTTGCTCAGCTTTCATTTTGACTAACACCTTCAAAAATAATTAATCACCAGAAAACCTGATCACTCGCTACTCCTGGTCTTTTCTTTAGTTCAGCTACAATTATATTAAAGAGCAGAGATTCCCAACCCAGATGTCTGAAGGACAGCACTTGTTCTCTTTCTAATGAAAAATGAGAAAATTTATTTCAGCTCTGTTTTATCTGCTTCTCGTTTCTGTTTATCCTAATATCTCTCCTACCAGCACCTGAACACAAGACAGGTCTTGGCACCGTAAAGGAAAAATCAAACTTTCCTCCGGAGTGAATATCAATGCAAATAATTCATTCTGCTTTTTTGCCATGTCACTCTTCTTGCCTGTGTATTTTACACATCTATTGGCCACGCAGCTTCTCTGGCAGAATCTCCTCTCTGGAGAAAAGGCTTTTTTTTCTTCAAGGATTTTATGCCTTCAGCAAGTTGTTCCTCAAAATCTTCTTAGGTTTGCCTCATGGTTTTATATTTATATATGGTCTGGTTTTATATTTAACCAGTCAAGGGTATGCTCTTTTTCCACGTCCCATTTTGAGCCAGACGCTTTTTTATTTATAAAACCCTCCTTTTGCTCTAGTGTTTAACCATGCTGCTCCTTTTTGATAGTGGTATATATTTACTCAAAGCCTCTAAAATAGCTTAACGGCCCTAAGAAATATTTACAAGCAGTACTACCAACTCCCCCTATAATACAGTTATATGTCCATTACTTTGAAACACTGTTTTTAAATGCGATGAAACTATAAACAAGGCACGTGGTTGCTTATACTAGAAAAATCCCAGAGTTATTAATTTTGGGGAGGGGTTTTAACGTTGACATTGAAACACTTGCAAATGCCTAACAGAATTAGAGACCTGAGGCATATATCACACAGAATGGAAACTCTCTCACATCCAGCATATTGATTCCCCGAGACTCTGCAAATGAAAAAAGGTGCCTTCCCTCACCTTCTTTGGTGAATTATTGATTAGCTCAGCCTTAGAAGCACCCATTTCTCTCCACTGATTGCAGGGGGAGTTTGGATAATGAGCTCTTACATTGACATCTACGCTGTAGGTATTTAAAATTGGGCGACATAAATCTTGCCAAGAGGAAACTCAGTTGTGACTCTTTTCTACTCGCTATATGCTGGCCATGAAGATGACACGGTATGGGAGATGTGATGTTCTGTCACTGCTATTGATGGCACTTCTGTAGTGGAATGCTGGTCCTTAGCCTTTTAGGGATTTAACAAACACTGAACATTCACGTCACACCTGTATTTAAGGAGGTGAAACAAAACCCCTGTGACCAGATTTAATTCTGCTGACTGCTGGACAACCACCTGAACGGAAGGTCTGTTGTTGCAGCAAACCCAGAACAACCTTCTGACAGTGACTTTCAGTAACGGGTGGGCTTTCAACCTGTGTTAGGTGGAAATGTGGCAGTGCTTATTTATTTTTGAACTGTAGAGCCTTGACTGCTTGATCCTCATGATTTTCAAGTACACAGTCAGGGCAGAAGACTTAATTTACCATCCCTGATGTGGAATTTATATTATCACCTGTGGCCACGGCATTTATTCTTGCGATTGTGTTGGGAAGTGATCCTCAGTCACTCCCAGCTTCTTAGCTAAGCAGCATAAAACAACATTCAGCATAATCTCTGCCAGTTTTTTCCAGCTGGAACTCTGACTCGAGCCGCTTTTGGCACTGACCTTTTCCACTACTTGCAAACAAGGTCAGCATTCTTTGTGGGCCTTCTACATTACTCTCCTTCAGATCAGTATGCCTGTGGTTTTGTCTCCTAATGTCTGTCGTGTTGGCAATAAGCACGCTATTGGAGCCTAAGAATGGAAGTTTTGCAAGTGGTGAAATTGAGGAATAGATCTTTTTACGGTGACTTTCCAGATACACTTCAAAGCCAGGTCTCCCTAGGCTTCTACCATTAAAGACTCTGGGCACCCACAGAGACAAATAGAAGCTGAATGTCATTACAGAAATTGCTATATTAACTACTGTCTCATGGATTGCACCCTCT
The DNA here is from genome assembly GCA_013400555.1 of Jacana jacana. Lineage (NCBI taxonomy): Eukaryota > Metazoa > Chordata > Aves > Charadriiformes > Jacanidae > Jacana > Jacana jacana. Next base: position 192,937 of record VZTM01015295.1, on the reverse strand, counting down.
GTTGGATCCCAATTCTCCTCAAATTGAAAACAGTGGCAGAACTCCAGCGGGGAAGGGGAAGATTCGTAGGAAACCCCAGACAAGCTTGTAAATAACCTGTCTGAGATAAATGAAAAATACCATTTGTCCCTAATGATTTCTCTCTGCCAGCAAAGAAAGACAGCAAAAAGATAAAAAACACTTTCAACATACCAGTAGAAGTGAAGACATTTTCTTGCCATGCTCGAGAACATCCACGAAATCCAACAGAACTGCTCCGGGTGTTTGCAGATTCCAACTGCCACTGAAAGTCCAAAGAGTTTCTCATGATCTGGAAGGCCTGGGAAGCGTATGTATCTGCAGGATTGGAGACATTTGACAGCTGTAAGTATTTCGATCCTTCTACTTCTGCGGATCAAATCTTTAATTTTCAGTCTAGATGATTCCATGGAAACATCACCATTTTTGTCTTGTGCATTTTCTCTTTGTTCTGCTTTTCAGCTTACCTGGTCCAGGCTCTCCTAGTAGCCTGCTCGCTATTACACAAAACCCCTTTATACCATTAAGCCCAGTATTCAGCGCATGTGGTTCAGGCTTTTCTCTCACGATATCGCCCACATCAAACACAGGCAGCAACGTGGGAGGCACAGGCTCACAAAACAGTCCGGTAAAGGAATGTAGAAGACCACAGAAGCCTATAAAATGCTTAATGGCACTGCTGATTCAAAAGCCAAAAGTTGCCTCAGATCCACGCCTAGGACATTAACAGTAACTAAACCTACTGAAGGTGATATTAATCGCAACAGCTTTATGTGTTTGAACAATAACTTGGGCATGAATGGTTACTGCAAATGGATTCCTCTTTGGATTCTGGTTTTATGTATGTGATGTTTGTAAGTAATTAACATCATCTAACCAACTGTTATTGCAATGACAATGGGGACACCGAGTCAGTATGTGTATATTTCACAGATCAAATCCAAACTCCCCAAAAGAGCGTTCTCCTCACCATTTCAGACCATTTTGAGATTTCCACATCATTCCTTCAACGTACGCACATGTGTCACTGCTGTTTCACAGCCTTCACAACAGTAGACCATGAACTCCAAGTTATTACCATTTGTTAATATTATTTAAAAAAAACCATGAGGCATTAAAAGAAATAAAGGACAATGAGCCAATGTTTATCAAACCTTACAGCATCATCAGTCACACAACAGATGCAGTTAAGGCACAGTATTTTACCCTGAAGCATATTATTGCTGATCCTCTCTCTAAGCAAGCAAGCTAAGCTCAGAAATTGGATGCAGTCCAAATCTTTCCAGTTTTAAATAAACTTCTTGTCTGTTTTGCCCTATTATTCAATAAAATGTTCCCAAAACAATGGCTTTGTAAGTTGTAAACAAGTTAGGCATTTAAATAATTAAGTTTGAATGGAGGAACAGAGAATATGTTAAAGGCTTGTGTCCTAAGTCAATCAAACGAACAACAATTCTAAGCTTTAGCACTCAAAGGAAATCCCAGCTCCTAAACAAGATCAAGGTCCACTGCTGCTAAATAATCTGCGGGCACAGTCCAGCAGGGTCTCTGCCCTTTGCACCCTCCAGTTCCACAATGGGCAGAAGAGAAGTTGGGGGAAAACAAACTAAATTGGAAGGGACTCTGCTGTTCTTGTGGAGCAAAAGATTTAAGTCATTTATTAGCAAGTTTTTCTGTTGTTACTTTCCCATCCTCCTCTTCATTCCAATAGAGAGAACATTTGCTGGGAGAGACACAGAGCTGAAGAATACCCCCAACTGCCCCTTTTATCCCCACAGAGCAGATGTGCTTCCACTGGACTTTGACCGGTGTCAGAGAAGCCACAGGGCTATTTAGACATTTTCTGAGTAATANAGAGCTGAAGAATACCCCCAACTGCCCCTTGTTTGGAGCCTGTATCGTACGAAGAAGACTCTCCCAAGAACCTCCTATCTCCAATCCATCAGGCTGCCTGTCCTCAAAACCGGGGAGACTGCCAGTGCCAAGCCACAGCCATACGTTCAATTCAAGGCAGATATAATGAAAGTGAAGATAAGATGGCATAAGCATTTTATGAACTATAAAAGGAGTATGTGATGAAGCATTTCTCAAGCATGGCTGGCAATTGCCTTGGGAATGGAATCAGAACCTTTTCTGTTTGCAAATAAAGAAAAATTACCCCACTGCAACGATCTCCATAAATTCTTCTGTACAACAGAAGAACCACATTAAGGACCTAAAATTGGCCTTACACAACACAAGGTGCTGTGCTGGCAGCTTGCACAGAGATGAGCATCACTGCAGGGCAAATTTCAGCTATGGTATGTATTTGCCTATCTAGCATCTAAAGATCTGGGTAGAGCATTCTGCACACAAATATATACCTCAGGAAAAAAGAAGAGGGAGAAAAGCACTAGTTCCTCTTAATGCATGTAGTAGTCATTTGGGAAATCCCCCCAAGGACTTTGCTCTGAAAACCACTGGGCAAATGGGTCTGAGAATGTGAATTTCGAGAGTGCCGTTAGAAGTGAAACTGCATCCATCAAAAGAAACTGGTTTCCTGTTTCTATTCTTCCCGCCTTTCATTTTTCAGATGTATAAGCTAGATAATGAAAAGCCATTCCAGACCATTTTAGGTATTGCTGGGATGAGGTAAGGTTGTTATCTATTTGAAGGAGAATCATTTTTCATTGTCTGCCGGTATAAAGGGGTAGAGACTTTTTTGCTTTCTCCTCACATCCAGCTGACATAAAAATCTTAACATTCTCCCAAGAGCAGTATGGAATTTATCCATTCCATCAGCCCACAATGAAAGCAATAGGGATTTTCCTTGGAAATTTAGAGTGTACAAATTTCATGTTAAGTTGGTTTTATGTGGTTTCTTATTTTTATTCTTTATCCTTTTTCTATTTCCTCCTCTCCTTATCAGTGTTGCAATACACATGGAGAGAAAATGAAAAGAAGCAACTACCCCATCATGAACTTTGACTTTTCTTTACAAAAGCAGATTGATATAATTGAGACCAGGATCTCAATGTCATGCCATATTTAAAGATGGGTTTAGGAGTCCATGTCCCACCCACTACACTGCAAGACCGGACCTACTCCTCTCAGTGTATCACCAACATTCTCTGCACCTTTGAAAGTACCACCCATCCAACCACTGAGCCGACTGCACAGTCGCTAACAGTGTGTAACAACAGCATTTCCCAGGGGGCCTTGGCTAAAGGCGCTGAGAGCTAAAGGCAGTCCAAGTCTGAATTATGTAAAACTACTCCAAAGAGAAGTCAATGAAAAGCCGTGTGTTTCACTGTCATTGTGCATTTTTTAATTCTCTAGGCCTCCCTCTAATGACTCTTTTTAACCCACAAGTCGTTCAGAACCCAGAGGAAACTCAGCAAACCAGCCCACTGCTTCTGGGTCCAGCAAACACACATCTCCTACAGGCAACAGACCCAAGTCCATACTGTCAGATGTCAAGAAACCTCATTCTGGAATATCAAGAACCATTATGCAAGCTACCTTCACACTCAGCTCACAGCACCAACTTTGCTGATAAAGTTTCTTCTATATGAAACAACATGACTGCTAATTTTCATGAAAAATCATATTTGCTACTGCAATTTATTAGTATAGAAAACCCCTCCTCTCTGAGGAATGACAACTCACCTCATTCCTCAAACTACTCCTGTGAATTTCTCAAACTGTTTCAGAGCCAAACTGTACTTTTGAGCTCTAAAATTTACATAGACTCATTTTTCAGGGAAAATGTATTTGTGGATTAATGAGCCCAAGGCTGGCTGCATCAGGCTGTGAGTGAAATGGATATACCATGTGCAATCTGCTGTTTCTCATTCCAGGAGGAGGTCACTGGATTTAACCACACTCCCATCACCCAGCTTTATGGGGAGAAGAGTTTTTTTGTCAAATCAGCAGTTTTTAACCTATCTCAAAAGCTTTGGGGTTTTGGCACTTAATACAAAAAGTTGTTACAAGAACAAAGATGAAGATTATTAAAAATAGAAACCCGTGTAAATATTTCAAAACCCAAACTTAAATTGGGCAGATTGCCAAAAAGTACTCACTGACTGCGATGGGAAAGACAAATGCTTGGTTTTCCCAAAACCGTGCCATTTATTAAGTAGCCTAATCCTGGGCTTCTCCTTAGACTACTGAAAGAGCCTTGCATCCTTTCACACACTGAGACCAGAAGGGAAAGTTTTGATGAGCTCCTAACACAGTCACCATAAATTCACCCAGCGAGTCCTCCACGTAACCTGAAAAGCTGTCAGGGTGTGGGGAACTGCTCGAGTACAGCCCGGAAACCACACACTGAGTTACAACATGAAAAGCTGTGGGGATTTTCAGTCCCTCACCTCGGGACATGGCCCTCAGGAGCTGTTGTGTGGCTTCAGTCCTGCCCTTCCCCTTTCAACATTCAATGTGGCACGGTGCTCTTCAGTCCAAGTCCCATAGCTTGCAACTGGTTATCTTCCAGTGTAGATTGCCTGACAACCTTGCGACGCAGCGATAAGCTACAGAGCTATCCTTTAGCAAGTGCAAAGTTAATATATGTTATACTTGGCACGATTTTTACTAAACTCTCGCTGGTCTCAGTGCTGCCTTAGGACTGGCACAGGTTTTTGCACCTGTATCAAGTCAACTTATGGCAGTGCAGACCTGGCACAGCACACTTTTGCTAAGTCAAGTATTGTTAAATGACACAACAATAATTTATTTGGTTCCCTTTGTCATTACGCAAATGGGCACTTTTTGGAACAGTACTTGCAGCACAAGTCCATCATCTCATAGATTTTTCTCAAGACAAAACCAGTAAAAAATAGCATGTCCTCCGCAGCTCTTGCACAGGGATTTGCTTTGGCACAGCACTTCCTTCCCCAGCCCCTGCCAAATGTCAGAACGTTTGGAGAGAGAACATTTCATTCTTCGCCACAGAAACAAAGCAACACAGAAACAACGGAGCAGTTAAGGCTTCTCACCTAGAGCATGCTGTGATGAGCAGCAGCTGACTGCAACACAGGCTTCCAAGTGTGCCACAGCCCTCCCAACACAAATATGTCACCCTAAAAGAGACCTCCTCAGGAGTAAGCCATGACAATTTCATTATTATTTATTTTCTATTTTACTAACATGCTTTGGCCTTTTTGAGTTCACGTGGCAGCGCTCGGGAAAAAAAAAATCTTAAAAAAAATCACCAGGTTTCTATTTCCTTTTCTTTTCAAAGAAACTAATGTGAAGAACAGCATCCCTCTGGCCTGCAGGCACCTCTCCAGCCAGCAATTACAATTGAAAAGAATTACAGCTGCAATCTAGCTGAAGAAATTGTCTTATCTGCTCCATGAATGCACCCTTGGGAGGATTCTTAAATGCTATTTTATATCCCCTGAGAAGAGTAACACAGAGACAGTGATGAAAAAGGCATCTGTTTCAGATGTGTGTAGTTCTAACCACTACCGTGGGCCGTGTGATCTATGCCTGTGGATAGCATGACTACTGCTCATTAAAATTTTATCGTAGGTTGCTCCATATCTTATTCACTGTGCAGAAGCTCAAAAGAGACCCAAACACAGCCAGTCTGGAACCTGCAGAATAGGTGTTTGAAAACAGCAGAGACATAGGCCATAACGTTTGTCCCAGTTCTGAAAAAAGAATAAAGTCTTTAAATTTATCTGGCTGCCGCCAGCTCTGTCCTCCTGTACTGAAGTAGCATAGGTTGTATTTCATCCATATGGACTCTCCCCATGACAAGCAAGACAGGAGATACATTCTGAAAATAAGTTCCAAATAAATCAATCTAGAAAATGTTCAGGAGATTTTTTCACTAACAACTCTCTTTTCAAAAAATATCTCTATTTTTGAAAAGGAACACACAACAAACTCAGTCTGGGAAGGCTGAAAGTTTTCAACCTTCTCTCCTGAACAGCACAGGTTAAATGAAGTTTTCTGACAGAGCCATCTTCCAGCATCTCTGCTCCCTACCACTTGGTTCATCGTCTTTTCCAGAAGCATAGGGTACTCGAGACCCCACTGTCCTTATAATAAATGACCCGAATCACAATTCAGCCTCATCTGAAGTATCAATTTCAGATCATTTCAAAATCAGCATTCTTGAGTTAGACCGCCCAATTTTAATAAATCTGAAGGCAGATTTAGCTGGCTTCATCTCAAAACCAGAGAGAAAACTGTTAGATATAAACATTTGAAATGCATATTTACTTAAACTAGTTCTAAACTAACATAAATAGCGAGGTCCCAAGGTACTAGCTCACATATGTCTAGTCAGCTCTTAGTCAGCCAAAAGACATTAAAGCACGGTGGCACTTTCTGTTTAGTTTGTCATATCCTTGGGCATAAGAGATGGAAGTCATTTGTTCTTCAAACGACCCCGCGACGCATGCAGAGAGACCGGTTTTACATGTATCATCTTCCAAAATACAACTTTCTAACTCGTGTTTCATCCCAGCCCCCAAAAGGCACAGAGAAACAACAGCGAGCTCATTAAATACCCACCTCTAATCCCACACGTCTAGTCAGTAGAGTTAATGAACTTCAAAGGCGTGGAGGGGGATGAGTCTAGACATGCAGGGAGGGCAGGCCTGGGAAGCCCAGCACTAAAAATTGGCAAGAACTGATTAAATGAATACAATGTTTTGAGGTGCACTGAGCACCTGCATCCCTGTTGTCTTCAGTTGAAGACAAAAGTACTCAGCACCTCTTGGAAACTAGGAGATACACAATAATTCAACTTAGTACCAAAGCAGAACAAGCCTCTCAGAAGATAATACTCTCTCTGTCACCCACCCAGGGCCCAGAGAAGGAGCCATAACCCATAACTGTGTCTGCCCTCTGCCGTAATTCAGGACAACCCACACTATTTCCAAACTCCACAAGTATTTCTTGCATGACCCAGGAGAACCCACAATCTCTTCGTGCCGGTGTTCCCATCCATAAAATAATGAAAATAGCATTCCCTTGTCTTGTCTGTGTTGCCTTTCTTGAGCCATTATACAGCAGCTATTTAAGAGGTCTCAGGGGCAGTAGTTAGTGGATAACAGCAGAAGAAAACACAAATAAAATACTTCCAAATGGCCTTTTGTAGGTGTCTTTCACTATGATATTATGAAGATAAAGAGAGTAATTCAATGCTTTAGGTTTTCTCTAAACTAAATTGACAACCCTGGAACTCACTCATTAAAATAACATGCAGTTATTTTTGAACACTCATCCGAAACTATATTGTTAAAAAATTCTGTGTTGTAAATACTGGTCAGGAGTCAATTTGTTGTCCAGCTCCACAAAGACAATAGATAAGCTACAGCAGATAAGAAAACTGACACTGTGGAAAGAATATTGATTTTGAAACATAGGAAGAAACAAAAGAAATTATGATATATTACCCTGGCAAGAAAGCAAAGAGCCAGGTATCTCTACACCTTCGAATAAAAGAGAGCAAAGGTTTGGTTGTATAGATTCATTTAGCCTTCCCAACGTCCTGTCCAGAAGTGTTTCCCAACACCTACGTGTTTCAGCACCCAATCCTTGTGCTTGGCATAGAGCATGTAATCCTCAAGGTGACATCCTTTTGTATACACACGAAGAAATACATTAAATTATTATATTTGCACCTAAAATAGTCCCATTTTCAATGTCTTCTGGACACAGACAGTCAAATTACACAATTATACAAACAACTACAGTTCTACAGATCATTTGCACAAAATACCTAGGTCATTTGAACAAGCACCTTCAGTTTATAGTGACAGCTTACAGGGACATGTCTCTGCCAGCCACATACAGTCACAGCGACCTGCTACTTAGAATTTGTATCAAATTGTTAACCCAACTCTCTTGCCTTTCTTTCCTACAGAAATAATTTAAATTTAACAAAACCCAGCTATGCCATCAGCTACAACAAAGCCTTCAGACTGAACTAGTTCAAATGATACGATACCTCCACCTAAATTAGCTCTCAGTCTATTTTTAGGTAAAGCACTTCATACAATATTCAAAACATAAAAATAGGATCAAATTAGGAAGTTAAGCACAGGCCATGGGAAGGCAGAGAGCATGGGTTACACTACCCAGTGAAGTTTATTCCAGTCTCTTTGCCTACTCTGCCACTTCACTGCCTTGTCCTGTGCTACACTCGGCAAAAGACCCACTTCCCAACCAACACACATGAAGCAGGAAGCGGCAATAAGGCCAACTGAATGAAAGAAAGGAAGACAACTACCGTCAAATTAATTAAGTACAGAGTCAAACAAAGGGATCTAATCAGAACATATACTTCCATCAAACTGAAGCAGCTTGCAAAGTTAGACTGATTTTATCATGCTTTTACCTGAACTTTGAAGCACCTACATTTCAAATGGTCTTGTGTTATAGCACGCTGTAGTACGATTCTGTACACTTTTTAGGATCTTTTCCCCCTTTTACTTCTTCCTTGATCAATACTAACTCAGGGCCCATCTTAGGCTTGTAAGGGTAGAAATTCTAGCTCTTGTCTTGAGCCAGGGTTCTCTTATTTTTCACCCCTGTAAACAGAGTCCTGCTGACCAGTGTAAACTCAAATCCAAAAGAAATAGCAGATTTTTCCCACTCCTTCTTTGTACGGTTGGCTACTCTGCAGCTCTATTCATGTTTTCTTAAGCCTTCCTTTTGTCTGCCTGCCACACTTCTCCATACCTCCTGGGACAAGCAGCACATCGGCTCTACTCCACTCTTTGTCAACAACCAAAAGCAGTAGGGAAAGCTCTTTATTCCTCAACTCTTTTAAGTACAGGCCAGAAAAAGGCAGGGGAAAAAGGACTCCTTCTGTAGCTGACCTTGCTAGGTCTGGAGATAAAACCCAAAGACAGTCAGAGTATGAAGGACAGAGCCAGCGAAGGGCTGGAGGCTCTGGGGAGGAAGGCTTTAGGTGAAAAGCCTTCATGACCTGCAGAGAGAAAGCGGAGCGTGGTTTGAGGAGGTGGGGGTTAGAACAGTGACCCTAGAACAGGCTGAAGGGCAGAGCTGAGGAAGGGGATGGAGCAGACTCAATAGGGCGAAAGCTGTCTCGGAGTCTTGGGGTTGTGTGCACGGAATAAAACACACATGGAATATAAGGGGAAGGGGTCCGATTTGGACTCTGGAAAGTAGCATCATTCAGATCAGCAGATGTTAAGAGATGAGACCAGCTGCAGCACCCCAGGAAAATCCCTCACAGGATCTGAAAATATTAATGGTATGTCTCTCATACACTAAAAGGAACAGCAGAAATCTGAAACTTTAAAAAACAAGAACTCAGTGTCCTTTCAGAAAACCAGATTGTTTTGGAACATTTGACTCAAGACGTTTAACCTCTTGAGGCTGGTATACCAAAAATATACCCTTTCTTACCTTGCATCAAGTACCTACTGCCTGGTGTTTTCCCAGCTTTGTAGTCTCTGCTTTACTACTTCTCTACTGGACTTTCCTCATTGCATCAATATTGGCATTTTTTAGCCCAGCTGGGGAGCTCTGATCCTCTGCTATGTCCCTGAAAACGATCACTCACTCCAGGAAGAAGGTCAAGCTTCTTGTTTCCCCCCAAAGAAAATGCAAAATACTTTTCTTCCTGAAGAAGTCACAGTCAAAGGGGGAGGGGAGAGAGAGAGGTTTTACCTCAATGTATGGCTAAGTCAAATTTAAAACCTCAAAGCTGGAATTTCCCATTATCACACAAGTCTAAGATCAACACCAGACCTGAAAAGCTGTAAGAAGCAAAGACAGGAAGATGCAACCAGAAGCAAAAGGGCCTTTTGGCTGGTGATGTAAAGCATGAGAAGACAGACACTCTATTGTGATCCAGAGCCTGCCCAAATCAGAGTCTTCCCAACAACTGCCAGCTTTGGACTCAGCACACCCAGGCATTCTTTGCCAAAGTGAGTAATGCTGCGACGTTTTTCAAAATCATGGAAAAACAGCTAGACGTTGCTGATTGTAAGAGATAAAGAAAAGATAATGGCAGTTAACCACACAGAAGAGATCATCTTCTGTGGACAAAACAGAAAGTGTATTGGCAGCAGCTTGCTCAGAAATGCGCTACAGATGTACTTCAGCATTGGGCTACTGGGATTCTGTCACAACTGGCTTTTTAGAAGTAAAACAAATCAGTAACTAAAAAATTACAGTCCACATCAGGTTTTGGGGAATTCCTCTCCCTGCGTGGAGGAAGGATGTGCAATCATCTCATGCTGGTTCAGGATTCCTAAGCAGCAACTGAAATGGCACTCCTCCCACAACGCTCACATAGTGGAATTACTGCTCAGGGTCGTTTTAGAGCACGTGACAACAGCATTAAAAGACAGCCATTACAACTGGCTAAGCTCCATCTGAAGCTTTTCTTTCCAACTGTCCAACAGTGGCACGTTATTTCATCTTGATCAGCAGCACCAAGCAAAGGACAATCCACAGAACAGGTTCAGGAGAGGTGTGGGTCTGAAAATAAAACTACTCCACGTGTAAGCAGCAATCACTGCTTACATAAAGTGTCCCCCCCCAGACCATACCAACACACCAAACTTTCAGAAGAAAAAACCAGAGATGTAATTGTCACTTATGGATAAATGTGTTTTGGTTTTAAACGAGGCTGAATGATTGTAAGGGATTATGTCAAATCACTCTGCAGCTGTAATGTTTAAAAAGCTCTTGCTGCAATGTTCTAGATTATAAATTACATCTGATTTCATTTTTATCATTCTGAATGGATTATGATTGAAATGAGTATGTAAAGTAATTGCCCATGCATGCCATGTGCCACCCTCCCCCGCCCCCAGAAGCTCTTGTAAACAAAACAAGGTAACTCAAGGGAATATTCAGGGAAGAAAAGTTGGTAAATGAAAAATACACCCTTTTGTCAGTGTCTGTAATTTTTCTGTATTCTTTTGCAGCCAATATCTGCAGCATCATTCATTAGGAGAACAGTCAGTGTCTGCAGCTATGGGTGGCGGAAACTAATTATTATGTTTCTCCAATAAAACTTCTGTTCTAAAGAAATGCATTCAATCGCCCCCTATTTTGTACTGATTTACTCTCATCTTCATTTTTAGAAAACTCTCCCATGCCCAGTAAATACACACATATATATTCATGAAATCCACCTGCTCTCTTTACTTCACAATAGAACTGATTTGGCGTGTGTTTCCTCTTCTCTTTGACGGTGTCACCGTGCTCCATCCATTTCATGATAACCACCTTCACAAACTGTGTGGCTTTCTGTTTGCTTTGTCTGAGGAGGAAGGGGGGAGAGGGCTCAGTACTCAGCTACCAGCTTATTGACAGTGTAATAAAATATCCCAATCTTTCTTTGTCATCTCACACGAAATAACCTAAGTTATCATTACTTCAGCCAAATGAAATCTGCGACTCTTGACACTGCAGTCACCGCAAGCAGACGGCATATTTTGGAGCTGTGAGGTCCAGCACTCACCAGCAAACCTCTGGCGTGGGAAAACAGGATTTATATAGCAACAAATATTCACATGATTACAAATATTTACTAGTAACATCAAAGGAAAAAAGAACACCAGAGAGAGGATGCTTAGCTGTGAGGCTATAGGGTGATTACAGCAAGGGCAGCTTTCTGTAAGAGGCTCCCGCACCTGGGCGAGAGCGTCAGTGAGATATTCGCCTTCCCTTTAGCTGCACAGTGCAACATGCTCGGGAGCACCACGGGGAGCACAGGAGGTGAGCGCTGGGTTTTAGCTGCAGTAAGATCAAGCTTAAAGAGATGACAGCAAGCTTCTCAGCAGACGTTCAGCTTGTTCTGAGGGATTGTCTCCATATTCTTCAGCCCCTTTTGTTCAACTTTTAGCTACCCCCAACCACCATCCAACTCAAACCAGGAGCTTACTGGTGCATACGGCTCTATCTTCTTCACATCAGCAAGGCCAAGGAAAGATGCTTGCTGGATGAAGGCACCGGAATTTTCCTCTGCAAGTCAGAGAGCACATGGGGTATCTCTGCGCCAGCAAATGTCAGAGGTGGGGGTCAAAACAGCAAGCACAAAAGGGAGTTGGCTCAAAATATAAAAACCATCTGAAAAGCCACGGGCTGGATGACACAGGATCCAATTTCCCTGATAAAGAAATAAATATATTAAGGTGCCTCAAGGTATTCAAAGGAAAGAACAAGCTTTTCCCACTTGCCTTTTTCTGGATCAGTCATGGGAGTCCTACAATGACTCCAGCACCAGCAACCTCATTGGCAATACCCATACTGTACACACACACTGCAAACCAAGAAGCTCCTACAGTCTCAAGAAGACTTTCTCAGCTCTAACAGTCAGCAGAACATACACAGAAATTATGCTCATTTCTGTTAAAGCAAGCAACAAAAATTTAAAATTAACCCCCAAAAAGTTAAAACCTTTTTTGTTTTCCAAGTAAACTTGCTGCTCTATACATTTGGTACCTGCTATATAGGTTTGTTTTCATAACTCAGGTTTGTTTTGATGCCACAGCTTAACATATTGTTTTGATCCTATCTCAACCCAAGCAATCCCACACATGTATAGTGATGAATAAAAAGAGCCTGGAGAAGGAACAAGTATGAACATGTCAGCAGAGAAGATGGAATGATCTATGGCTACGTGAGAAAAGTGTGATTTATATGACATAACAGACATTTTCTTGGCCTCAAGAATTTTCAGAAGGAAAAAGTAACTAAGATTTACATGGTACTTTTTATTTTCTAATTGTTGGGACTCTTTGAGAGCTTGCCCACTTTTTCAGCCATATCCAGGTTTAAGAGATAATTGTAACTCTCCCAATAAGACATCCTTCTATATCAGATAGGATCTAAACCACAGAAAACAGATATTACTATTTTCCAACAATACCGTAGATAGCAAAGCTAAGGTCAGCTATATGTACTTATGCAACACATACCAGCAGGCTATCAAAAGTCACTGTCTGCCCAAATTTCATTTAAACTACACTAGCTTTTTCAAATGCTCAAAAAAGCCCTTTCGGGAGCCTGAAATACTCCACCTAATTAATGTGATGGCCAAATTTGCATTCAAAGAGTGGCTTCAAAGAGAAGGGATGGATGTTCTTGTTCAAAGAGCTGGCTGCTGAGTGATACGGTTAATTCTGTGTTTAAACTCCCTGTATAGCAGCAAACAAGGGCCACAATCCAAATGGAAAACCATCCTTCCATGGACCTCAGGCACATTTTGGACCACTCATTAAATCTCTCCAAGCTTCAATTCACCCCCTATGAAATGCATATACAAGAAATTCCCACCGTACGTGTTAAGATTGTGTAAGACTCAGACCTATAGAAGGACACCTTCTAGGGCAGCCTTGGCCAAACATAAGGCCACGCTTTTCACAAGTCACTGAATAACAAGTGGAAAACTACACACATTTTTTAGGTCATTTGTATTAACAACAGTTTAAGCTGGTATTAACAAGACTTAGAATGCTTCCCTATTTTTTTCTTCCCTGTGTATTTCTTGCTGTGACGATGTCCATCTAAATCCCAAATCAACACACTTTTTCACTTTATTATGGCTGCACTCTCACCAAGAATGGTCTTAATGTCAAGTGGCTTATGCTGCAAAACTAACACTTCTACAGTGCCATCTGCCCATCAGGGAAAAGCAGTGGTGCAAGGTAGCCCAAGAAGGCAGAGGCACTGAGCCATGTCCCTGTAAAATTAAGAGTGCAACGCTGTGAGGAATATCCCAATTGAGAGGCAGAATCATTGTGCAAATTGCTTGGGTAAAACAAGTAGTTATCTATCCTACACAAAGTGGAAACCATCTTTATTTTGTGTAAAATTATCCCCTTTCTTGATTGTTAAAATTGACTGTTAAGGCTTAGCTGTCATTGAATTATTCTCCTTAGGAATAGGCTTAATTTTTGGTTATTATGTTCCCTGCTGTGCTCAGTTTGGATGCCCTATGACTGCTGGTTTATCTCTTAATATGTCTCTCTATCAGTGTTACTCATCAACAGACTTTGATGCTGGGAGGCCACCAGAGGAAACAATTGGGAGCAAGGTGAGGGAGAATGTGAGGCGTACCCACTTTTGTCAAAATTCAAATTAAAGAAAACCCCACTCTTTTATACCCACACGTGGCTTTATCCTTCAAGCTACAACCACTTCCCAAACACAGACAGGTTCAGTACAGCTATTGTTGCCTTTAAAATAAATAAACTAATGAAAGGAAGGGGGAGACAGCAAATACGTTCACTTCAGAGAGTTCTGTGGAAAGCCTGAGCACGCTGGTCTCTGCTGAACCTGCTGCTGAGGGGCAGTAACATCTGGCTACTTTACACACTCCTGTAGCCCCACCACCACCGCAGGACCTGGGTATGTGACACACACAGAGTACAGCTGCTGGAACACCCTGCGCTCACCACTTTCCAGGCACCATCAAAAGAGTAAGAGTTTTGCTCAAAGTCACGTGGGAAATCCGTGAGAAATAAGGAATCAAACCCACGGGTCTCCAATCTTACTTGATCTCAGCCCCCATTCTTGGACAGTAGAGAGCTAAGCACAAATGGGCAATAGCACATTCATCTCTCTGGGGTCTTCAATGAAAAGTGTTTTAGCAACGCTATTTCCTATGGGTTCTGACTAAAATGACACCAGATTTATCTGATTCTCTAATAATCTATTAAAAGAAATCCCATTAGTTGCTGATGCTTAGCTTTATGTCATTTACAGAGTAAACTGAGCACTGAAAATGATGTGGGGTTTCAGCAGTATCCTAATTAAAAACTTCAACTTTGATTTGCCTTTCACCCAAAGAGCAAAACCAAGTTCAAATGTAACAGAGATGAGAGTTAAAACATCCTTGGAACGTCACAAACACATGTCAGCGTTTCTGCTTCCACTGCAACAGCTCTGTTAGGGAAGATGCCTGCCTTCTTCCGCCACCGATGTTGCCTGAATACTGAAAATGCAGAACTGGAAGACGGTCTGATACAGCCCATTCTTGTGACATTCACATTTCATCCAGATAATGCTGCTCCTTCCATTGATGTGGCAGCTTCTAACAGTGCTGGCGAGGAAAAGTACATAATATCAGCTCCAGAGGTGAGTCTGATAAGTGCCAATTCAGTCCTACAAAGGGCTGTCTCCAACATGAAGGTAAGAAGTACAAAAGCAGCACATCACAGGCTCGGCTCCAAAAGCTGGGTGAGGCCAGGCCAGAAGGCCAGCAGCACCATCACGCAAATCCACTGTGAAACTAAGATCTCAAAGATTTCCTCAGTTTGTTTTAAAGGCCCCTTTTATCCTCCACTGAATTAAGCACAATTTCTTGTAAGGAGGTATACGAATTATCATGGCTAAGTCAGAGACAAGGGGATGGATCATAGGAATTGCAGTGATTTACAACCACAAATATAGATTTGGCTGTCCTGCTTCTCATACCATCAGTGAAGAACCAGCCGAGCCTCAGAGGGACAGGTCTGACACCAACACTGGCAGATTTCCCACGGCCTCAGGTTCTGGAATCGCACTGGATCCGCCAGCTGAGTCCACCTCCAGCACGAGCACTCGCAGGACAGGGGTGAGACAGGGACACCTCACTACTCCAGGAAGTCAGCCAACAGATACAGATGTTTGCCTCCCTTTTAATTGTGGGAATAAACCCCAACAACAATAGGCTACAGAACCTATTCCTGGCCAGCCTGGGAATGCCTCGGACCCACGGACGAGTGCTCATGCAAGAAGGTATATCTTCTTGGAAAGAACTGTCAGTGTGAATAAGGACTCTGAAAAAAAAATCAGCTCTGGATAAAAAATCTCACTAGCTGGCTAAAATAAATCATTATCTTTAAAAAACTATTTAAAACATGCCTGTATTTTAGAAAGTGTTTGTGTGCATGCACAAATTCTTGTGGTGATTTTTTAGAGTAAGGCTCTCTCTATTTAAAATTTTACTGAGTTTTCCTACAGTTTTCCAAAAGTTTCCTCAGAGATATATGCTGGGTCATCCACCTTGAAATGCTTCACAGCCATAAACCCACCCCAGCTCTGATGACAGCCAAGGAGGTTTTGAATCCTGTCAGCAGCCCGTCCAGCCCCCTGCCCGTTTCCATGCTGAGCTGTGGGGTGAGCGGACCTCAGGGCACCCTGGGATACCCCCTCCTCCTGAGACGCTCCAGCTTCCCCAAAGCAAGTGGATGCCTCTCGGTGACAGCAGCGGCTGGAACCCCAGGAGCAGAAAGACAGAATCTAAGGTACAAAAAGTAATGAGATGTGGTGATGATTCAAGATTGTCTTCAAGCAAGTGGAAGCAGCCGAAGTCGGCAAAAAGAACCAAGGAGGCAATGCGGTAATTTATCTAAATCAGTAATAAAGTGCTTTCTCATGATTTTCAGTAGAAAACAAACTATCACTATTTGAGAAAATATTGCAAATATTTAAGAACAGCTATGATTTATAATGTCCATAGAACAGAGGTATTTGCCAAATTTTATCTGCCCATGGACTTTTATTTAATTGAGCATCTTTAATACCTATCAACAAGTGAAAATACGCTTTACACTTGATAGATAACAGGCTATCACTAAACCTTTAAAGAGCTTTGATGAAAACAGTTAAATTGGGTTATTTAAAAAAAAAATCATAGTCCTTGTCAAACAACATAGAGATATCCTTACAGTACAAGCTAAAATTAACCACAGTGACATTAGAGCTAATAAAGAGAAAGTATTATTCATTGGTACTGATTAAATGCAAAAATGTATCTATTAGAGCTCTATTAGGCAGGCTGTGACCACCATAAACACACTGTTTTCTGCTAAATATAAACCTTATTAGAAGAGTTTCCTAAAACTGTCCTAAGGGTAAATTTCATTTTCCTTCAGTTATCTTAGGGATGAAGTCGAGAGTTCGGGAACGTTTCCAGTAGGAAACATTGCTTAAAATTCTCCAGCAGTTCTACACAGGTATTCATTTTCAAACTGCCATTTTCCCCTGCTTGCCTTCAAACTACTTTATCCTTTTTTTGCCTAACCAAGAGACTTTTTTATGAATTTAGGGCTCTATTCCTAGAGGTATTTTTTAATGGAAAAGTGGTTTTCGGGAGTTTATTGTCCTATATTTAGAAAGACTCTATTTGTTGTAGTATGCTTACATAGTACTCCCACTGAAGCTCCTGTTTTACACACACCCTCCCATTCTTGTCATGCACTTAAGTATAAACATAAATGTGAAAAATTATATTCAGTAATAGGAATGTGTATCTCTGTAGGTTTTCTTTGGACAAGGTCTGTTGTAGGTCCCAAAGTTAGTTTTCCCCCTGTACTCAGCACTGGTAAGGCCACACCTTGAGTATTGTGTCCAGTTCTGGGCACCTCAACACAAGAGAGATATCGAGGTGCTGGAGTCAGTACAGAGGAGGGCAACAAAGCTGGTGAGAGGCCTGGAGAACAAGGCTTATGAGGATCGATTGAGGGAGTTGGGGTTGTTTAGTTTGAGGAAGAGGAGGCTGAGGGGAGACCTCGTCACTCTCTACAACTGCTTGAAAGGGCATTGTAGGGAGGTTGGTGCTGGACTCTTCTCACGGGCAATGAGCGACAGGACAAGAGGGAATGGCTGCAAGCTGCAGCAGGGTAGGGTTAGGCTGGACATTAGGAAAAAATTTTTCACAGAGAGAGTGGTCAGTCAGTGGAATCAGCTGCCCAGGGAGCTGGTGGAGTCACCCTCCCTGACTGTGTTTAAGAGTAGATTAGATGTGGTGTTGAGGGATCTGGTGTAGGGGAGAACTTGTAGAGTAGGGCTGATGGTTGGACTTGATGATCCCAAGGGTCTCTTCCAACCTAAATGATTCTATGATTCTATGATTCTATGATTCTATGATTTGTTTCTCTGATTTTTAAGTGTGATTACTATGTCTTCGGCTTTCCCATCCAGGCACCTCTCCTCAGAGTTTACAAGAATGAGGCCTTTATATCTTCCCCCATGATGATCCCGCAGGACACGATATACCCGCTTTCCCTGGTAGGCTCCTGCCTGTACCATTCGTTGTTGGCTCTCTATGAGGCTGCTTTGGGAGTGATGGTGGCCTTAGACCAAAAAAGGAGGGATTTATGGATCTGGTACCGTTCTCCACCACTCTGAGCTGAGACACCCATGCCAAGGGACCTCGTGGCACCCAGATGGCTGAAGGCACCAAGAGTGCACAAGTCTGAGCCCTCAGAGAGGAGGAGCTGTATTCCATCCTACCAGAACCATCAGCTCTCAGCACAACGAGAGGTAACAGCTTGGAAGATCCAGCCATTGTAACCGAATGGAAAATGTCAAAATGTTCTGGGGGCTGATTTGCAAATTTCCAGTGTCCAAGGAAGACTTCTGTCAAGAGCTTTATTTAAAAAGAGGAGGAAAAGCAAGAACCGACTGTTAAAACTGACGCTATACAAATTCAGAGTAGAAATAAGGCACATGCTATTAAGAGTGAGGTTAATCTTAATTAATCATGGGAGAAATTTACCCATGTTGTGGTAGATTTCTCAACATTGGAAAAGTTAAAAAATAACATACACTGTTTTTCTAAAGCATATGGTCTTGTTCCAACAACACGCAACTTTAGTGAACATGAAGCAAAGTAGAAGGGAGTTGTATGACCTGTGTTACGCAGGCGATTAAACTTGCTGATCCAAGCAGCCATTCTTAATTTAAACTTTGTGGGAAGAGGGATGGTTTCACAATGTGCAATTAATCAACATCTATTTACTGAATTGACATGAAACCTCTCTATACAAGATGCTATTAAATAATAGAACTAAGTTAGGCACACTGTTTTCCATAAAGGAAGGGTGTTATTTTATTGAAATGTACCGGATTTTCTTCATGAAACTTTAAAGAAACTGCAGAAAGTTCACAAAAAAAGAAAATTCTCCATCGAGTAAGAAGTGAATTTGCAGCAGGATAATACAAGACATTTTTTAAAAAACAAGATAATTTCTTTTACAAAGGAAGCTATATTTTAGCAGAGCAAAACAGGAATGAACAATGGAGCAATCCTTGATTAAATCCAGTAGAATAAAGAAGCAGTGGAATGGGCAGAATAATACGTGCAGGCCCAGAGCATCTATATGCCCTCTTGTAATAAATCTGGCAAGAATAAAACATTGGAGGGGCAATGGAAGTGGGTGAAGAAGTGTGAAAGACAATCAGGGATGAAGCTTTTCTTTGTTTTAAAAAAGAGTTATAGTACATATAAAACATCGTCTCTCCTGGAGGACAGAAGGGATTCAGACTGGAGTTATGAACAGAGGAAAATTAGAAAAAGCAGGAGGTACAAGAGGCAGGAAAGGCTGCAGCCTAAGTGCTTGAGACAGGTGAGATGTTATCGAGCAGATAAAGCAAAAGAGAAGGTGAAAGGCATGACAAGACATCTGGGAGGATGACAGCATCGTTTGCTGCAGGGGCTGGTGACAGATGAAAGGAGGCAGCAATCCTACCACTGTATTACTAGGTACTAATTTTCAGTATGTTTGTTTGGTTTGGGAGAGAAAGAAAATTGGTTTTCAACAATTAATGTTGCATTGCATCAATCAAATGACAAAGTCCATGGAGAGGTAATTTGATAGGTCTTTCAATAACACTCGGTGGCCCTGACTCAAGTTGAGTCAGTATCTCCCCGCAGGAGCATCCCTGCTGGTTTTCACACCATGCCAGAGAAGGACAAAACTGGTGACCAGTTTGGTTATCTCTGCTCAGCTGGTAAGCATGGCTGTGGAGGGAGAGTGCAGGGCAGGCACCCAAAAGCCTCCTGCTGGAACCTACTCTGCAATGGGGAAAACATTTCCATTCGTTATCTAAGCTCACTGCCCGGGAGAAAATGTGTTGCTGCATGAAGAAGGGGTGAAGTGTTTCAGTTCTTCCCTGGGAAAAGGGAAGGAACCTGCAGCAGCACTTGCACTGGGACAGGCTGTAAAGTTACACCCTCGGCCTGCCCAGTAGCAAAGGAAATTGGTTTTTCCTGAAAAAAAAAAAAAAAAAAGAGAGATTTAATTGAAAATTGAACTTGAAAATGTTCAATTTTTTAAGCTTCTTATTAAATACAGTTCACTTGTCAGAACAATAAAATTTAGTAAGTCAGCTTTAACCGTGTTATCTGAACAGCTTAATTTTATGCCACAAGAAACACTTGCATCTGCTGATTAAGATCTGCTATTTCCACTTAGCACCTCCTGACACGAGTTACCTGGAGCTAGAAAAGAGGCAGAGAACTTCTTGTAATAAAATATTAATATGAATTAATTCAGTGGTAGTAGTAATTGTTACTGAGTTCATTCTGCAAAATTCCAAGTTTAATTCACCATCCCCAGTGCTTTAATACTGACTTTCTGCAGACCTCGTGAAATGAATTGCAGCAAAATCTCTGCAGGACCAAAAGATGTGCTGTGTCAATTGCGTGAATTATCACAGAACTCCCACCTGCTCCCTTTACCAAACACCTGACGCTTCAGTGTGTCACCCAAAAGCCAAGTACATCTGTACTGTAGTTTGAAACCCCATTTCCTGGGTTTTATGTAAATAAGAGTAACGATCAGTAAACACTGCAGTTTTTTTTATAATTAACAGAACTACAGAAAAAATATAGTAGTTTAGGATTTTTTAAGGACGTTGCATGTGGCACTGACCCTCCTGCAGACAGCAACCCGCTTGTCCTTGACACTCATTCCCTCCTCCACCTCTTCCCTGCTCCTACCACCCAGCTGTGCAGGCACAACAGGGGTAGCGCAGCCCAGGTTGTCCCCAGAGGTGACACAGTGCCTTAGGGACACCAAGTCCAAACCCACCACAGAGACCGATGGCTACCAGCAGCAATCAGGTGTGGCTAGTGAGAGTGCCGGCTACATTAATGAGTCCCAGCCCAAGGGAGCTGGAGAAGGGGTGACCAGACTGGTCTGTGTAAGTGACCTGCATCTGTGCTGGGTCTGGTGGTGTGTCTGAAAGTCTGCCTCATCAGGACGGGTGGATTCTTTTAACAGCACAGTCACCGACTCATTGTCTCCTTGAGGGAAAATCACTCCATTTTGTCTGTGCTTCAGCTTTCTCAGTTGCAAAACAGCAATAAACTCCTTGATACACGTGTGTATGCACAAACCCATGCACACTCTTTTACTACTGAAAGAGGGGTTTTTAGCATGTCTTGCATGTTGAGATCCCAACGTCAGCATTTTACAGTGAAGGCAATATTTTAAACTTCTTGGCACATAGTCCATATGCTGTAAAGTTGTCCAGTAGCTGCAGCCTGACCTTTCAAAAGCACCATCAGATTCTAAGCTAAAATAAAGGTTATTTAAACGTTAGCTTAAATCTAAAAGTGACTAGGATATGATTTATTTTCAGATCTCACTAATCATACACGTACCATTTTTGTTAAATATAACATCATGCTATATATATATATACACACATATGCATCTCCAGGCACTCTGAAGACAGAGTACAACATTGAGTCTTTCAGCTTCATATAAATAGAAATTTTATGCAAAATATTCAGTAGGAGAATTATGGTTACTGCTGGCTATTTCTTTTTTTATAAAAGTAATTAACCCTTTTTCAACCTAAATGTTTTATTCCTGGGCAACACTGTTTTCCAGCTCGCAGAAGCGGTTAGAGAACAGATGCTGCACTAAACTCCTACTTTTTCTCAAGAAAAGATATGGGAATAATCCAAGGGCAATGTGTCTAAACTAATTGATCTAATCACAGCTTCTACATTTTCACTTCGTATTTCTTGCCTGTCAGATCTGAGGGTGATTATTCTGTGCTACACACGCATTTGGTGGAAAGAAACTTGGTAAGTGATTCCAAAAATTCTAGACATTCCTTGCAACTTAAATGATTGTGTGATACTGTGAATTTAAAGTCAATTAGAAACAAGTTTTGAAAAGTCAATAATTAATGATCCTGAGAAAGCCAGGTAACTGGGCAAACACTCAGATAACACTTGCCTGATCTATTTTATTTATTTGGGTATTTACATGGCAGTGATTAACCCGACATCATTAATGCTGAATGAGGAAGGAAATGTTTAATTTTCATTATTCTGCTTTCCAGTATTTGCTTCTGCTTCTACAAACATCTCAAGACATTTAGCATCTTGCAAACGCTTTAGAAAATAATTTGTTGCTAATGACTCAGCCAGATTTTTTGGGGGTTTGTTTCCACTAATGACCACTGAAGCTAGGAAACAAGAGCACCATTGCAATGTCACTGGCAGTGCTATGTCACTGTAAGCACCTTCCCTTCAAGTTCACATTTGGAGAACTCATTGCACTCAGGCACTCTGGAGGAAAGACTGCAGTCCCAGGAGTACTCTTTGAAATGCCCTCATCCCAGCTAAACAGGTCGTGTCTTATGTGGAATATCTACCACCAAGTACCTTCATCAGTTACCCAGTACCTGAGCAGAACTTTGAGCCTTCCATGACTGATTATTGCCGTTGGCCTTTGGCTTCAGCCCAGTATTTTTTTTCTGATGATTATTCCCTCACATTACACACAGCACACTCCAAAGCCTGCTCTATGAAGTGGGGGTTTCATACAATATTCTCAATAGACTTGATGAAAATCCCACGGGCGCCAATGAAGAAATTCCCATTGACTCTATACTGGATGAAGGCCCGGGGAACTGCTCTGTCCTGTTATTTTGGGGTACTGTGTTGCTTTACCTTTTATTAAACTGCATATTATTCATTCACCCAGGAACTTTAACTACAGAATTCAGTCTCACAAACAGCTCCAGGTGTCCATGGAACTCAAAGACTGACACCCTGACTTTTCACAGGAATTTGTTTAAGATATTAAACTGCTTAATATAAAATAAAACACAGATGCAGCAAACTTTCAGCTCTGCAGTTTTCATGAGAGCCAGCTGTTGACATGTGTATCCCTAATTGCACTGGGACTTACCTTCCTAGTATGGTGGTAAGAAGGAAAAAATAATCCTGTTAAGTACGAAATGCAGCTTGCAGAACTGCTGCCTCACGGGACAGGAGTAGGAAGAAGAAGCTGAAGTCTATATATACACAAGAGGAAAGGGAAACCAGAAAGGAAGAAGAAAGAGCAAAGCTGGAGTAGGCGGGCTGGAAGTGATGAATAGACAAATTTAAGAGAGAAGGTAGGGACTGAATATGAATGAGTAAAAGGTACCTGTAAGAATAAATAGAGCATTACTCAATTTGACCTTAATCCAAGAGCATTTTTCTTCCTCCCCCTTGCTAACAGAGCTGGGCTTTGTGAACCTCGTCTTGGTCCTCTGTGCAGGTTGAAAACTCTGGGAATAGTTCAGTTGCCTATCTTCCCAGCAGAGCTCACACACAGCTGTGCTTGGGTCCCCACTGCATCAGATTCAGGCATGTTGAGCAGACCTGCCAGCTCTTCCAGCATGGAGACTCAGCTGTTGCTCACTGCAGGAAACCTCTCTCTCATTTGCTTTGAGCAGTGACTGAACAGAATTGTCCAAATGCTGCATATCCCAAACAAATGGCCGTTCCACAAGAGCGCCGAATCACACAGGCAGGGAGGCGGCCGCATTGCCTTCACTGCCCATACGTTACAGAGCCTGTGTGCAAACGCGCAGCGTGCCTGACCCAGCTGGGATGTGTCAGATCTGCTCCGGGTTCATACCTCAGCTGTGCAGCAACCATCACTGAACCTAACGCTGCTGGACCTGCCAGCGTTGGTAGGTACTTCTCAGCTTTCCTTGGCCTAAGGGGCGCCAGCTTTGCTTTTACCCTGGCCCTTCTGTCGCACGTGACTGTCATCTTCTCTATACACTTCATCTCTGATTCATGAGCTCGCTCTTTCTTTGGCTGTCCTTTCAATGCAAGTATTTTCCTTCTTTTTCAGCTGGTCCTACCAGCCAGAATGCCCTTCCTATCAACACGGTGATATTAGCCCTCTGTGCCTGCTCCCTTTCTCAGATACTATCTGCCTTCCTACCTAGAAGGCATCAGTGGAACTAAAGACCAAATCTTAACACACAGTCTTGTAATCCAGTTTGCAGGGAAATTGCCACCTTCTAAATAGCTGAGGACAAACCTAACAGTGGTGTTTATTTAACAATCAGCTTACAGCGGCACTATCCCTTGCTCAGGCTGGAATATGTTCTAATGTTTACTGACCCTCCAATATCTCCAGCCTGTAAAATGTGTAGCCTGCGGATGATTACGCATCCAGAGGGGAAAATATCATCGGACAGCAGCTTCATAACCTCAGACAGAACTCATAGGTAAATACAATCCTGAAAATACCATGCTATCATTACATAAAACACCAAATGCCTGATTTTCATTACCCTATTATGATAACTCCTCCTGGCATGGAACCTGATCTTGTCCACCTTAAGCCAGTTTGAGTTTTGCTCTTGAATGCAATGAATGGAAGATAAAATCCAGAGAGGGAACACAGTAAAAGAAGGAGAAGGAAGACGATTTACCATTGAACGCACAGTAAACCCTTAGTTTTTCCTCTATTCACATGCAAATATTCAGGATGGATATTCAGAAAACCTGTATGACCTCAATGAACTTCCAGACTGAACGGGCACCAGAAGGATGTTGGTGACCAACTGGAACATCCTGGCTGCTCTGTGGGCGTTTGCAGTGATTCTGTTCCAGCCTCCTCGCGCTCCCTTCGAGACTCATCTGTCTCTGCCATCAGCAATGAGGGAGACAGAGCAGCTGGGGAATCAATAGGGACAAGCTGAAAGTTATTTACAGATGCTAGCTGAGAAAATAGGAAGCTGACAGAGCAGGGTGGCGTATGCAACTGTCTCAGAGTAAGTGTTCTCCGGGAATTAAAACCGGACATGTTCTCTACTCATTTTCAGCTTTTGCTGTAAGCAACAGCTCCTCATCTCAGCAACTGCTGTCCAAGTATTCTAATGTTCCTGACAGAGATTCTCAGCTCTCTAAAACGAAAGGAAAAAGCATTATGTCACAGTTCCAGCTGTGTGCAGCAACAAAACCTCCAGCATTTTCTGCACATCAGTTTGTCACAGCACCACAACAATGGTCTCAGACAAACACAGGATGTTTATGAAGACTGGAAGAGGGCAACTGAGATATATCAGCCTTAATGCCATCTTCACTAAGCTCAACTCAATCCTAAATGTATTTTCAAATTTTCTGATGACTGTCCCACATCTGCCCTTGCTTCACACATCTCTCCGGGTTCCAGCCAGCCTGTGATCATTTAACCTCCTCACAAATAAACAAGCAGAACTGAATCACAGTTCTACCAACCATCATCACCACCAGCCCATCCTTGATGTCAGGTTTGGGAGTGCAACACACCAATACTGGCCACAAATGTCTATTTCTTCCAGATCTTATAATTTAAATTGATCACCTGAGTAAAACTACACAAGAACATACTGTACTTGCAGGACAAAAGAAGTGCTCAGCAAATCTAGGAATCCTACATCCTCCACAAATTGCCTATCAATTAGATTTGTAACATCACACTTCTTACTACAGCCCATAATTGAATTCACACTTTGGGAAAAACACTCCCTGTTATCCAGTCCACAAAACCTAGTGTGTTTTAATAGTTCTTCTCCTGCTCATAGAAAATAATTAACTCAAAAAAATATGCCTCGTTTCTCCAGACAGGTTGAAACCGATCAACTTTTCAGTTTATCCCCCAGCTATCTGGTGGTATATTCCAAATGCAGTTTCTTCATATATATCATAAATCCACACTAGTTTCATAATGACCAATCTGAAGAACAATTTTGACTAAAGGAAACAGTAAAAATATGAAAACATGTCAGAAAACCAAAACTGAACTTAGTATTTCCATAGCAATAGGCCTGATTTTTAAGATAGTTGTGTATAAAACTGGTGTGATTGACCGATCTTAACACAGAAAGTAAAATTCAAGTCAGAAATCTGCCTGGCCTCTGGCCCACACCTTTCCTGTGTGGATGTAGTTGCGTAACTCCATGCTGGGTCCTTTCACCAGTGTTTTCATTTGTGATTCAAAAAAAGCATTATTTTTTTTTGTTAAGTGTTCTTTTTCCAAGACTGGCCTTAATCAGCCCTGTAATGCCTTCACAGCAGGCTCTCGCTCTCAGCCTTCTATTAAGCCCATAATTAATTCTGCAGTTCTAAATGTTCCATAGTTATAATTTATTTATGGGTCCAACATTTTCCTCACATCTGAAATTAGATTTTTCAGCTCTTTAGTTTTTCCTAAAGCTCCCCTTGATCCTTCTCAGTATATACATGGCTGCTACACGGTGTATTTTTCTCTCTCTGACATCTTCAGAAAAGGCCTCTGGTAGAGTACTTTTCTACTTGAGTGCGTTGTGATAGTGTCACCCAGAGCAAAGGTCTGGGCTAGTTATTTGCTCTGAAAGGCTGACTCACTGCGATCATTTGCCTTTTCCTGTTTTAACTTGTCGTGAACAACGCTCTACTATTTCTATTATCACCAGACACCACTGATTTTCATTAGGCCCTTTTCTAAAAATTAGCAAACAATGTCAGAAGTGCACAGTATGACTTCTTGAGCTTTCTAAGCAAGGGAATACCAGGATCCCCGTGTGAAAAAAGCTAGTAAATAATCCCTGTAGTGTAATGGATTTATTTATTTTAGATGCTTTGTAAACAAATGTATCATGGTAAATGGTTTTTTATACACTCAGAAAAAAACAACAAATCCTGACCAAGCTGTCCAGCCATCCCACCCAGCTCACAGCCTGCTAACCAGGATACCCGCAGGGAAATACACCCTTTGGATAATCTACCAACAAAATGAGCCTTCACTCTTTCTTTTTTTAAGATTAAGAGCAAGAAACATGACTTCTTCCCCCCCCCCAACTCTATCCAAAGCATTTCCTTGAAGTCTGCCTGTTGCCTCCATAAACGCTTGCTCTGTTCCAAGAGGGAGAAGAGCATCTCCTCTGGTGTTCTACCCTACCGAAAACCTCCCCATCCCGAGCAGCTGTACAAGGGCGGCTGCTTCTGTGCGAAGGGCGGGCAGGAGAGATGTGCAGTGCCAGCGCCTGGCTGTCAGAACACCTCTCATCCCCACCAGCTCACAGCTACCCAAGAAATGATCCTCTGTGTCTTTACACATTATGTCAGGGCACAACTGACAATATTATGGGAGTTACGTATGTAGTGTAACAAGAGTTGTGTTTGCTGATCATGTGTGAAGAAAACAGGAAAGTCACTTGGTTCAGTTTCAAGTGTGTAGGCAAACCAAAACCCTGTTCCTGACTGTCAGGCAACCATCTCAGGAGCAGTCTGCCACGCTAACGAAACCAGGCAATGCCACAATGATCGGGAGTCTCCTTTCCAGGTTTATGTCACATTTGTTCTCTCAGCTCAGAAACACAGTTGGTTCACAGAAAAGAAAAAAAAAAAAAAGCCTCCAAGGAATGGCTTCAAATGAGTCATTTCTACCTCATCCAAATTGTGCTGCTCTGCAATGCTGCTATTCCCTAAAAGCAGCCACTCCGTTCAGCTCCCAGCCTGTTTTATTCACGACCCCGCTACAGCTATTTTCCTCCAGGAGAGCAGAGCTCCTGGAGCACATTTGTGTATTCAATCCAAGGAGATGTTTCTATGATGAGGGAACCGCAGTGAAGGAGTGGGAGTAGCCAGTGGGTGTCAAAGAAAACCAAAGAGCTCTCTTGAATGCATGCTGAGGACAGGAAATAGAGCTTGGCTATTCCTCAGCCGGGAGACCCTGCTCATGACACAGCAGTGAGAAGGAAATTAAATGAGAGTGTCAGAGGGAAAGGAACATGGGCCTGGACACAAAATTAAATTGCATGATTGGAAATTCCACTAAGTGAATGGGATCGAGAAATCAACCCGACTAAGGCACAGTAGTCTCTGAGGGACAGGGGACAGCGTTGATTTAGCCACCGAGCCAGGAAAAAAGACTCCAAGACAAATTCAAAAGAGAACAGGCAGAGTGGTAAGAGTTTCTAGATGCCTGTGTGTTCCACCATGTAGTGGTTTCAATGAAAACACTGAGTGCTTTGAAATGTCTGTGATGGTCAAGGTGAGAGTCTCCCCTTTTTATTTCAAAAGGACACAGAAGAGGGGCAACTGGTAAATGAATATAAAAAAAATAGAACTAGAATATGGGTAAATACTGATTTCAAATAATTAACTCTAAGCCTATTCATAGCTTTAGCAAGGAAAGCCTATCTAGAGATAAAAAAGCCCTTGAGTTCAGCCTTAGTTTAGGAAGTTCTAGGTAACCACACTGATTTCTAGATACTTCTCAGGTCTGTACCTGAATGTGCTGCCAAGCTCTCCCAGTCAATTCTCCCCATGACTCCAGCACTTGAGGCAGGTGAGTTCCTACAAGAAGGGAAAACAGAATAAATCTTTCATTTTTATTCATTTATTTCAGCCTTACTCAGTTCTTTAAACACCTGTGATTGAAACTCCTCACAATCACTTCAATTCAAGTAGCATGAAAATGATACTTCTGATTAGAAAACTAAATTGAAATACAATTAAAATAATTAAATGTGAAAACATGTATTAACTATCATTATTTTTTACACAGGAAAAATCAGTGCCACCTGAGAACTAGCGTATCCAGCCATTCAAAATGCATCATTTCTCCAAGCCAGGAATGTCAAAAATAATTTCCCCACATATTCAGCTACACAGACTTTTACACAAACCACTGAAGCTATCGCCCCAAGGGAACTGAGGATCAGTTGCCAATTCCATTCTGTAGGCTTGCAACAAAACTCCCTCAAAACTAATTTTGTCAAATCCTAAGATCAAGGGATGTTTTGAACAAGCAGAGTGTTTTGCTGCATTCTTCTCTTCCCACTTGCACCAGAAAAGATTTCCAAAGAATACAAGTTAGGTAAATAGTTGTACCTGAATTGATTACTAACACCAGAGCCCACTGAATTAACCCAACCCGTGACAACTAAATCAAGTAGTTTTGCTGTCCACAGAGTGACAGATGCATGGGGAGAACCAGGAACCACGTT
Source organism: Jacana jacana (assembly GCA_013400555.1). Lineage (NCBI taxonomy): Eukaryota > Metazoa > Chordata > Aves > Charadriiformes > Jacanidae > Jacana > Jacana jacana. Next base: position 163,936 of record VZTM01015295.1, on the reverse strand, counting down.
ATCCAGTGAAGCATCGTGCTATCAAATCAAAGCCAACAGGTTTTATTACACACACCATAAGAAAAGCCAAAGTACTCCAGCGAGCGAGTATTAAAGGACCAACTTTCAGGATGCTGAGTAACACCAGAACGAGCAGCCAAGAGAGGCTCACCACGCCAAAGGATGGCAGAATGGGGGGATTTACCATGGTGCATCACTAAGCGAGAAGCAAGAGCCCAGGAAAGACTCCCAAACAAATGCCACTGAACTTTCAAACAAATCTGCTCTGACTGCATGGCAACCTTCTGTGATTACTGCCCATGAATATTGTATCGAATGGAGACTGCTCACTGGAACACTGAATTTTAAAGGAATGTTGCACAGTATCAATGAATTTTTAATTTAAGTGTTCACATCAGAAACAAGTCTCTAAAAGTTTTCAGTCTTCCAATCAGATAGACATTTGGTGTGACCTATGACTGCAAGTAATAGACTTTTCATTTCAAATGCCAAAAAAGACCAATGAATCCTGACAAGCATCAGACCAAGAATTAATGAGACATGGCATGCGTTTTTCTTGAAACTAAAAAATTGGAATTATAGCTTTAATGGCATTTTGTTTTTTAATAATTTTGTTTGGATTTCAGAAGACAAAATACAAAGAGAATTAAAACGCTTTCCTCCACCATCAGCCAGCTGGAGCAATTTATGCAACTCCAACCCACCCTCACCCCCACTCACACCAAAGGCGGTTGATCCAGCTGAGTCGAGCCGGCTGCCAGGAGCAGGGATCCAGCTGATAGTGTTTGTGGAGAGTAACACAACTGCAGCTCCTCAGCTAAATCCACTAACAGGGATTGTTCTCATTCTACTGAGCTATAAATAGTGCCCAGACTTCACTTAGCCTTACTAAATCCTACCTCATCTTAAACTTATATGATAGCAAGCTGATTGATTTCTCACCATTCTGAACTTTCTGAGTTATTTTTGCAACAGAAAATTGTGTGTATCGTACACTACAAAAATATATCTATTAACCAGATGTTGCTTAGTAGGTTCCCAAACAATTCACATTTTAGCTTAAACATGAAGGAGTTCCAGCTGAAGAGGAATTTAATAAAGAATGCTAAGCACCTCAAACCAAGGAGCTGTTACAAAAGCATCGATGAGCACTGAAGACAGCCATTACTAAATAAGAAAATAATTAATAGAGCATGTGTGCAGAACATAATGATGTTTCCACACATTGTACAATTGATACAAGAACATACCATAGGCTTGATACCACCTGTGTTAATAGTAATGCTTTACTATTTTTTGATGTACAAACCAGACCAGTAAATTACTGTATAGTTCATGGAAAGTGTCATTCTCTGAAGTCAGGATGAGAGGAAAAAGAACAAGTTGTTGAATAAGAGGAGAAGAAGACAGAGAAGAGAAAAAGGAATTCCTCTTTTCTGTGTCTTTATTTTCACTGATTTTCTTTTTCTTTTTTTTTTTTTGCTCTCTAGCTTTAACCACTGAGTACTTTCCCATGTAATGGGAGGGGAGCAAAAATCCCATTACAGCCACTGGGAATTTATCTCAGATGAATTACAGTCCCATCATACACTGGCATCATTGGTGGCAGCTGTAGCTAAGGGCAGGTTAGGGGAATGCAAACAGTCATGTGTGAGCACCCACCACCTTTGGATGCTCTAAACAGCTCAGACATGAGCCCGCTTTCCCACCAAAGCCCTGGAGATGCTCCTGCAGAGGTTATGCTGAGCTGGTGAGCCTGACTCCACAGCACTCCACAGAAGTGGTTCTCACACCATAGTGATGCAGAACAGCACGTTTTCAATAAAGCAGGCGACAAAGTTAAATTTCTGTTAGCTCTTGGCAGCTGTGCTTCCAAAATAACACTCTCTGCAGACAACAGGACCATCCAAGGGGAGGAGGGAGGGTTAACAGCAACTCAGGTCAGCCAGAGATGAAGCCAGTAATCTATAGAACCAAAGGGGTACCAACCACAGGAAAAAAAAATGTACAATGAGAGAAGTAGAATGAGGGGGGAAAATGAATTATCCATGTGCCAGTCTTCATAAACTCGGCCCATTCTTCAAGTCTGGGCTCCTACAGGTGCTAGTAAATTCTACAACAGCTTTTACACATTTTAGTGGCTAAAAAAGTGAGCTGGATTGCCAGTGGCTGGACAGGTCTGAATCAGTTCATAAGCACCACCAAAAAAATCCTGGTGAAAACCTCCTATTCTACCAGGCTCAAGGACTATTTAACATACCAAGACACATGTCATAGGCTTCCAGATTAAAGCTTTCATGACCTTTGCTAAATATCATCTTTCATTCCCTTCCTCTATTCACATGGTGACCCATGAATACATCATACCTTTCTTTTGTAAACAGCAATTGCCTAATACCTGCTCTCCATTGCCATGCATGTCTTCTTTCACTGTCACTCTGAAATAAATAAGGGAATCATCTTTGTCTTCCTCAATCCCTTACAATATATACCCTGAAAAAATGTCTGCTAAGAGCTACAAGAGTCATAGCTGTTTCATGCTAATATTTCATGCTCTGATTATCTTTTTTTCCAATGCATTGCCTTTAAAAAAAAAAAAAAATAACCTGTTCAGCAATATTATACACCATTTGTTTCTGTCCTGTGAATGTTTTGTGCTCATTCATGATACTGCTTTTTATTTCTTTGGTTGATGACACTGTCATCTGTCACCTCAGCTGTCATTTACATCTCATTAATATCAATTGGGCCCTCAGGGATCAGTTTTGTCATCAGAAAATGGCACAGAGGGTCTTCAAATGGAAGAAATACCAAGAATCAGTGCCAAAAATAATAAAGAGACAACTCATCTCTCTGCCTCAGACCCCACAGACGCTCCTGGATATAATCACAGTGCATTCTTACAGTCACTGAGGTATAAGGAAGTTGTATTTAATGATTACGTTGCCTTTATTAGAAAGTTCACTAAGTAGCAGAAGAGTGAGCTGGCACCAGCTACAAACCACAGCTTCCTACCACCCCAGACCTTGCCCACACTGAAATAGCAGCTACTAAAGACAAGGGTTGGTGATTCAGACTGGGAGAGAAGCACTAGGATGGAACCACTGAGGCGACCTTGGAGGGCTTCATTTCCCAAGAAAAGCTGAATGGCATGTGATGTAGGTAAATTCGTCTCAGGCCAGTAAATTAGGCAGAAATACCAGTTCTCTGAATACCCTACGCACGCTTTTCATTTTTATAAACCAGGAGAGTCTCTACATCGTTATATAGTGATGCTCTTGGGAAAGAAACTAAAAAGTACTCTTCCAACCATGCCATTGCAGAGTGCTGCCAATCCCACCCGCTGGCAAAAGCATGAGACAGGCTGCCAGGGTCACTCATTGGACTGACTTCATCACGACAGATATCTGATGGGTTGAACGCTGCAAGTTTTCCTGCAGAAGAACTCAGCTAACTGTCCTGTAGATGAAAGCTTTGGGGTTTGTAGATCTCTATGAGTTTGGAAGCTGAGTATTTAAGAAAACACTGTGAAAGACCATATAAAAATTTGCAGCCTGCTGGGTTGTCATACTCCCATGCTCTTGAGCGTGTTCTGCTGTGCAGCAGCGATCTATCAGCACGTTCAGCTCCTTCTGTCTCCTGATTTCTATCCTTGAAACACAGATCAGAAATTATTTTCTGTTTCTCTCTGACCCTATTCCTGGAGGCCAATCATTCTTGTCTTTTTAAGCAACCGTCAGTTGCCTTTTCTGTGCTTAAAACCCTTGTTCACCATACATATTAAAATTTCCAACAGCTTGCACCGACATAGACATTTTTTACAAATTACACATTGAGGTTCATAATATGGACATTTTAAAAGTTCTGATGCTATTTACTCATTCTTTGCAGCAGGCCCTGCCTTTCCTAAGACAGCTAACTCCCTAATGAACCTCCCAAAATGTAGCACTTGTAGGCCCCTTTAAAAATTGGCAGTAATGACAAAATGTTATGTTCTATGAAAGCTCCTGTAAAGCCACTCCCATTTCAAGCAGGAAAGCAGGACGCTGCTGCACTCAATATAGACACGTAATAAACCAACTTTTTAACCTATGTACATGTTTGGTTCACTTGCTCACAGGTATATTTAAGAAAGCATCTCATACTGTTGGTTGCTCAGTGACTTGCCTCTGCACCTTATCAGTCTTAGAACTGGGAGAATCCTCCTCCAATTCACAAGTAACACTGAAGAACAGTTTGTATAGACATCTGCTTAACTGCATAAAAATGAACTTACATCCAATTTTATAGCAAATAATGCCTACCAGATTTTCCAAGAAGTCTCTATTTCATACATCCTCCACTACACTTACCTACATCCCCAAAACCTTTATCCCAACGTCACTCGTCAGCTTCTGATGTCTTTATCTATCTCATTAGCATCTAGTCCGCCTCATCCTTTCCACTCCAGTGGCCGTGTATCTCACTGTACTCTTGCAGTTTGTCCACGAGGCCCACACCTTCCATGCCGCAGTAGGAAGATGACCACTCATCCAGATAATCCTGGTCAGTGCTGTCACAGCTTTGACAAGAGATGACTGTACCTGTCACATTAGATAAGCTGTCCCATTTGCTTCACATTAAACAGCAGGGCAATACACAGATATCATCTGTCACACGAGAAGCCTTGGTGAAAAGACAGCTCTATCGCACACAAAACCCATGAAGAGCAGAAAAAGCCCAGCGGCTGGAGGAACCGTATTTTAATATTGAAAAGATTCCTCTTCTGAATGAAAATTAATTACAAGGCAGAATCACATCCCACCTGTGCATATAGACAAAGTCACTTTACTCTGAGATGGCCTATTTTTACCCTTGATCTCTACCAGCCATTTTATTTTTATCAGAATAGCTCTTAATATGGTAAGAAGTTCAGAAAATGCAAGGAATTGGACGCAAATCTTCAACTAAATGACAGGCTGTGCTCCTGACTGGTTTTAACAGAAAGTGGAACGATTCAGGGGTTGAAGGTTTGTAAGCACAGTCAGGGGAAAGATGCATTAGAAACACTCCCCAAAATAGGAAGAGCCTTTCACGTGAAGTCTCCCGTTATTCACCTCTGCAGGAAGGAAACTGTCACGCTATTTATGATGTTTCATCCCAACAGACCAACGTGAATGGCCTATATGTAAATTGTCATCAAGTGGCAGCTTTTCATTACCTAAGTAGACTGGATCCTATTACCCTTGACTCTGGAAACACGGGAGCTCTTCCAGCAAAAGTCACTGCAGCAAATGCTTGAAATAAAAAGGCAAAGGCAACTGGGGGGGGGTGGTGGTGTCTTGGGAAATGGTGAGTGTTTGTACAAGAGCAACACCTCTTCCACACAACACTACTGATTTAACTGGGGTTTGGTTTTGTTTTGATATCTTAAAACTGATTTATGGCGTGATATATATATGGATCATTATCAAATTCTAAATGATACATTAAAATCACTCCTTGTGTGCAAGCAGCAGTGAATTTGGAATATTTATTCTACACTTTCTTCCTTTAGTCCCCATCTTACAGTCAATCCATTCACTCCAAAGGCGTGGGAAGAGAAGTTGCCAGTGAAGACTGAGGCAAAATCCTCCTCAACCTTCTCCTTGTCCGTTGTTACCAGTTTGCCAGTTGCTGTCATCAGGAGGGGTGGGCTTTCCTCATTCTGGTTGACATACCTGGTGAAGACTTTATTATTATTCTTTTCATTCCTTCCTCCAGCTGCACCTTGGCCCTCCCTCACCCCATCCCTACATAACCAGGCAGCATCCCTGTACTTTCCCAGATACCAACTGTACCTTTACAATTATTCAGGATAATGATTACTAAGGTCTGATGGCACTGTCCCCTTGGTTGAAAATCTGGAAATCAAGTTCTTTTTCAGAAAGCAGAACTTGTAAAGGTCTCAACATCACCTGGGTGAATTTGTCTGAGTCCACCCCAGGTCTCTAAACTTGGCCTACAGGATCAGCTCAGAATCTGTTCTCCAACTTTACGACTTGTCCAAAACCACATGTATCAGTTTATATGGCTGATAATACCACCAGAACTTATGGCTCAGAATATTAAGTATTCTTCAAAGAGAAGTTAGTTACAGCATGTCAGAATTGCTCATCTCTTAAAAATGAGAACTCTCAAGTTATTTCCTTAATCTTATGTATTTTCATTATTTCAATCACAATTAAAACCTTGAAATTAATTAATTTTAATAATAGCAATTAAAAACTTGAGCTGCATTAAAAACTTGAAATTTTTACTAAGTAAAAAATCCGATTTTATATCCAGAAAAGTTTTTCATATACAATTTTCAAGAAGAACTTTCATCAAGGTTAAGTTCACATTTATTTGTTAATGAGGATAAAAACAACCAGAAAAGTCCAAGGAGAATGACAGCCTAAATTTAAGAAGAAAGTGCAATCTTCAGCCCAGATTGCAGCAGCTCGCCTCAAACCAAAGGTGAGATACCAGCTTCAGTGAAGTTCCACACTACCACATCCGAAACGCTTTGCCATTCATGCTAGGCAGATTATTAACAATCATATATTTGACTGGAGTGTGTACATACACAAAGGCTCTTGGCTTTTAACCCAGGCAATAGCATCATCTCAGCAGGGTGCTGGGAGGATAGAAGCATTTAAGCTCCTGCAGCATCCATATATTATATATTATATATATGCAAGACTCTGAATGGAGCTTTCTGCCTACTACCCAACACATTGACCAATTAGCTCTGGGAATGCAGGGAGCCCCACAGGTACAGGACAACATTTTCAAAACCCTCCAAGTGGTTTAGGACTTCTTACAGGATTTGGGCTGGCTCACTACGGAGTGTTAAAATTGCATAGAAAAAAATTTAACCCAGGAGCTTGGTTTCTTCACAAAGGACTTCAGGTGGGTTCCAGCCCAGAACAGATAGACGGACAGGAGTACATCTTCCAGGCGGGAAGTGGTGACTCTCAGTAGAGAAAAGCTTACATTCATAGAAAGATACTGATGCCAAAGTCGGGAAGGGAGCAGGGAGGTGGCTGGTGTATTCAGCCGTGCTGCCCCACTCAGGTAATGCAGCTCTGGCTGCCATGGCCACAGCGCTCATTGGTTTTCAGTGCCCGGAGGCAAGAGCACCCCGTGTACCTGCTCTTTCAACAGCACTTTAAAACGGGTTTGCTATTTCATTCATGCAAACACCAAAATCGTGCACATATACCCTGACTCCAGGTGTGCTAACAATCAGCTAGGTAACTGGGATCGATGGCAAACGCAGCAGAAACCTAGATCTAGATGGTGGAATTCATGGAATTCACAGTGGAAAGTGACTATCTGAACAAGGGGTGGGTTTTGCTTTGACTTCTTATTTTGCTTAATCTTAACGGATTAGCGTCTCCTTCTGTGAATTGGGGATGTTCTGGGATCTATCTGCAATGGTAGTTACTACCTGCTCTACAGGAGAACTGTCAGATTTAATCAGTTTATACTTAAAACGTTCTAGAGATGGAATTCTATGTCAGGCTCGAGTATGACTATTGCTTAAGTACTATAACACAGGTGCAGTGTTTCAAATCTCAGGTGAGTAGAAACAAGGCACTGTATAAAGCATAATACAGACGTTTCCTGGTTGGGGCTTCTGTTGCTATGCTGTTGTTATTATTTTCTTTCATTATTTACATTCTGAAAAGTGCTGATAAAAAGTCAGCTCATAGTGGAAATTACCACTTAATATTTGAGGAACTTCATGTGTTTTTCCTCTTTCTTTTTTGCTCTTTTGTTTACGTACTTGGAGTATCCGATTGCTGTTTAAAAGGATGGATTCATTTTTAAATATGAATCACACAGTGATCTTACAAGGAAGAAGAGGAATTAGTCATAAAAAAAAGTGTGTATTTAAGCCCAGAGGAATGCGTAGAGAAGGATAGTCAGGGGTGGGAGGCTGAGATAGACACAAAGCTGCCATAGCTATTTTAATCAGCAAAATAATACCATACTGGGAAAAAAAACATGCTAAACCAGCTTCATAGCCAGCAGAGGGAGCCAGGAAAAGTCCTTCGTATCCAGAGTTAGAGAATAAAGACAAATTAAAACAGATGCGTCTTTTTTCACATCTTTTCCCATCTTCATCTCTTTGTTGAAAGCGACACACTCTTGGATCCCCGGCACAGACTCTCCGCTTCCAGTACTGCAGAGACAGACTGAATGCAATGAAGTATCTTGACATGTTTCAGACTTGCTTTCCATCAGAAACCAACAGGATTTATATAATTTATAGAAAACAAGGGAGAGCTCTGCATAGACTCAGGGAAGTTGCCTGCTGCCCCTGTCAATCCTGGTGTTAGAGCTCAAAGTTCACCTGCAGAATTTTGCAGAGCTGAGCCCTAAAGAGGATGCACACACTGATCCACGGCTCATGCTTCTCCCAGAACACCTTCCTATAGATGATCACCCCTGAATCAAGTAACTGGGACACTGATACTGCACCTGAGTGGAGAAATGACTAATACTGGGTAAGCAATGGACTCGGACGTTGCTGTTATTCGTCAACCCGGAGAGCAGACAATTTGAAGCCTTATTCACCCAGCAACATAAATGACTGAAGAAGTTACTGCATAGATTACTAACACCACCTAAATCAACTCTGCTCCTAAGTGAACGGACAAGATCATCGTGAGTTGTAGGAAAATCCAGTCACGCTCCTTTCACTGCAATGGTTGTATTTGCACAACTCTCAAAAACTGACCCAGAGCTGAGCAAATGCTCCTTTAAAATAAAATTAAAAAAAAAAATCAGGGGGTCAGTAGGTTCCCTACATTGTATCACTACATTGCATCGTTTCTTGGGTGCATATTGTGGACCCTGCTCTTGAGCTACAAAACAACCCAGGTAACTTTATTTAAGTGAGCAATCCAAAGTCTGATGGGTCTATCAAGGAGGTGCCTCAGCACCTTCTGCAAGTAGGAAGCAGGACTGACTTTGGACAAATTGCACATAACTCCTTTTTCCCCAAAAGCAAAATACTTGCTCCAGAACATCTGAGTTTTCATTTAGACCACCAGAGTAGCTCCACTAGTTCTAGTTTGACTATTGCTTTCACTCAGCTGGTCAAAGACATAAGGTTTTACAGGAACAAGTGATGTCACAGGCGTTCTTCAAATTAAGTTTCCCAGGGTTTCTAAAAAAAACAGATCTTTGTCTAATGCTGACAAAAAGCTATATTCACATTCATAATCCCACAGGTTTACAAAAAGCATTTGAAACATACCATAATATTCAGGATAGCATCACTTGACTTATCCCATCTGAAGGACTTGGATCAACACTAGGCACTCACAGTGTATTTGCTTCCATGAGCCATGGACCAGGATTTTTTTGGAAACTATTATCATGCAAGCAATTCTGAAGTGCAACTAGAACCAAGGAAATGTCAGTCCATTCATGAGCAGGCTGTTAACAGAAAAAGTTAAAATATGATTAACAAAGCCCAAGTCTTCCTAAACTGACCATATTCTATCGTGTCCTTTGGACTGCCAGAAAAAAAAAATGGGTAGAAACAGGCATTTTAAACTCTGTAACTTGGTTATGAGTGCACTTAGGAGAAAAATGATTTAGTGTAGCTTACATCATGTGCTATTATTTTCCACTATGACACAGAATCATAGTTGTTCGGCCCATAACAGTGATATGCAAACATCTTCTGTCCCAAGCTTTTGCTCTGTGGCAAGGAATACAGAGCACATTATGTTCCCAGCTCTCAGAGCAGCAACAGGGGAGTGTTCTGCTGGCTGAGCAGAAAATGAAGGAAGAAAACTATCTTCAGTAGCTTGTATTTATACAGAGTCTTCTTCTATAATAATATAAATGCCGTGCATTAGGCTGCACACTTTGGATTGCAAAGACTGCTTGATCTACCAGACTTACCCCAAACACAAACGTATTTCACTTAGCCCTTGCTGCCACTTATTATTATTTCCCTTTGTTTATTTCTGGAATATTACCTAAAAGCCTTGTGAGAATATTTTACCATGCTGTAATACTGGTAATAAAACTCAATTATAAGGGAAATACTTAGCAGACAGGTTTGAACTTCTTTGTTGTTTTGGTTTGGGTTTCTTTTTTACAAATCCAGTGATTATAATAGTTCTGGCTTTTTTTTCCCCTTTGCAAAGTGTGCAGTTGTTCCTAAGAGATACTGAGATATGTGCCTCACCAATGTTCTTTATCTTAAAAATAGCATTAGTAACACACAATATAGCAGTTGCTTTGGTAACTGATTTTTCCCCTTTTAAAGGCTGAATAAATAGTTGTGTAATACACATGTAAATTATCAGCGGGTATGTGATTGCACTGGGTCTGAAGCAACTTTGATACCATTATCTTTTCTGTTTTCCCATGAATATGCATAACTGTTGAGGTACAACATGCTTACTAAGGAAATAACTTGTGTCAACAAGGCACATTGTGATTAAAGCAGAGTAGTTGGAAACTCTGATTTTGAGTAGAAACTGCAAAATTAACAAGTGCTGTGGGAAATAAAACTTCAACTAGTTTCACTCTGGTGGTGAGATCTTCACCTTAATGAGAGTCCCAACTGGACAGGAACTCGGAGAATGAAACTATTGCATCATGTGTATTGTGAGCTGGTTTCAGTAGCGGAGTCCAAGGCTGCTGCTTCGTGATTCTGGGCAAAGCAACAAGAAGAGCCAAACTTCTTAGGCTGCACAAACCCTCCTCGCCTGGCCTGCAGCCCGCTTAACGTTGGGGACTACTCATCTTTCAGAGCAATCATAGTTCCTCGTGGTACAATCCTGCATTGCACAGGGTATATGAGAATTGACACCACAATATCCCAGGGAAGCAGATGAATGGCCCTCCAGTCATAACACCCTGTACAAATACAGGGAGCAACCAATCAAGGGTCAAGTAATTGCCATCGACTTCATTAGCAAAGTCCAACCGATCCAGGTGAGAGGAAGGAAGACACTGTGTGACTCCTGGCGAAATGAAACACATGACACTACACAACAATACTTGCACTGAGAAAGCACTTGTGACTAATATAGAAATGCAAATTATTTTTACATACGTATGGGCACAGCTGGACATAGTACAAAACAACCTGAAAAAAATCATGTCACTGGAAACAAGACCATTGCTACCCCTAGATAAATATATTTGATCCCAACTATTATTTTAACATCTTTCCAGTGACTTACTTAAAATAAAATATTATTTCATTAGTAAGAGCATTAAAATGCCATGTTTATATAGTAAAGATTTAATTAAAATTTAGATTATAACAGTGATTTAACACCAAAGCATAGAACCATGAGGTTTTTTGTAATAAATCAAAAAGGGTATGTCAGCACAGATGCACATGGTAGGAGTACACCACACTACCACATCGGGGAACGAAGCACAGATTAAAGCAGATGACCACAATGTCATTGAATGGCCAAGCTACCACCCAAACACCCCGAGTGCTGCCTGGCTGTGCCCGAGGAGGAAGAAGGAAGGCTCAATATTTTCTAAGAATGACCCCTCGCAAAGACATACTCAACTGATCTAACGTTTCTAAAAGGTGCAAGGGCTACCAAAGTCGACTGAACGATTCCTATTAATTTTGGCATTAGGCCCCAAGAAAAGAGGCTGTTCTAGAAAAGTGGCGGTCCTGACATGAATATTTTAGGAATATAAGGGTGTGGGGTAAAGCACAAGCTTTAGTCTTCAAAGTCTTAGAAGTCCTTCAAGGGTGACAACATGATAAAAAAAAACCAAACCATAAAAAGGGCAGAAAATTAGATATAAAGGGGTATATAAAAATATTTTATCAAAGTCATTAGTAAATTGAGCACGGGCAGTAGCTGATAGGGTTGACAGGAGAGACTGTCCATCAACTCCAGAAAATGGTTAATCCTTCTGCACTAATACTAATTTGAGCTTTTTCCTCAGCCTCTGGAAAGGACTGCCCCACTACCACCTGGAAGAGCAATACTTCCGAATGAGAAGTATCGTAGTTTACTCTCTCCAAGTGCCTCATCAGACTCTGTCAAACGTCATCCTTCCCATGGTCACTTTAGAGGAAATATGCAAATTGGTTTTCAAGGTGCTTAATTGTAGTCTTGCAGCTCCACACTTACACCTTGGCCTGCATAGGAATTTAGAAAGAATTTTATCCACTATCATCAATTATTTCTGGTGTGTGACAGTGCAGAGATCTACAACATCCTTCTTTTAATTGGTTTCACACTTCCAGGCACCTATAATAAAGATTTTGTTGTTCTCCAACAGCCATTTCATGCAATCTGATGTCCGGTGGGACCTGTGTTCATTTAACGCTTGTTACATGCGATTGGTGTGTCTTCTCTGCTCCTGACATTCCAAACTAATTTAAAATACTCTGTCATTAAAGGGCTCTGATGCCTCCACGTTAACTAGCAGTTTTACCAAGTGAAGTACTTCCCTTTTATCACTATAGGCAGTGGGTTTCATGTGATCTTATTTTCAACAGCAAATTACTTCCTGTTGTGAGTTCAACTGTTTGAAACACTCTGCAAAGAATCCTACCCTGCAGGAAATAGTCCCGTTCTATTTAAATATTTGCTAGTTATACAAATTACTTCCTTTCCAAATTGCTGGGCTTTTTTTTTTTTTTTTACTTTTTAAATTGTTCAGTTTAATTATCAATCTGCTTTCAAGTACGTGGTAGCCTGGTTGGTTTGTTGGTTTTTTTCAGAATACTATTAGTTTTAAGTTATTTCTGTAACTAAGACATGTTTTTGCTGCATGCTTTTCAGCTCCCACAACTGTAATTTGAAAAGAGCTACAGCATCAGAAAATGTAACACCAGGAGTGTTACTGTAAAGTAAAGTGAAAAAAGTTTAAAGGATAAAGTTTAAGTGATAGCTAAATGGTGATTTTTTTCCAGTCTGTTGAAGACAGACCTTGCCATTTCAACTCTTAGGAAAGATCAAAACAGCTAAATATTTCCTTTTTTATTTCATGCCAAAGCCAAGACATATTCTGATTTTATTTTAAATGCGAAAGAATATAGTCTCACGTTAGATGAAGTGCACAAATGAGTCCTGGGGATACACAACTCAATGTCCTGGAGGCAAATGCACAGTGACATGAGCCTAATGAACTACCAACAGCCCCGATTTGATCCAAATGACACCACTTTCAGGTTATTTAGAAAGGTCACTGTAAAAATAACACTGCATTTTTAGGATTAGCTCTGATACCTGCTTGCTCGGGAGACCAGCACACATCAAGCAGTGACAAAAGCAGTTTTATGAAAGTTGAGTAGTTAGGGCTTAACTCCCTCGTTTACATCAGGATCTAATTATAGGCAGGCGGGTCACGCCGCTGGCTCTGCCTCCTTCCTCCAGCAGAGCCGCCCGCGCCACTGGGCAGGGGGAAAGGCTGCCCCGAGCCCCAGCTCTGGCTCCATGCCTGGTAGGAAGGAGGTGCTCTCACCCTTTTCAAGGGGTGACATTTCTGATAAACCCCAGCTCAGAAAACAAACCAAAAGAAAACCAAAGATTTAAAAAGAATATAAGTACAGGAGCTGTATGATCATTACACGTTATTTTCATCTTTGCCCTGTCAAAGCCCCAAATGCACACTCCCCCCCTAAAGAATTAATTTACACAACTAAACTCATGAAATAAACTATTTCTAGAGTTGCTGGGTTTTCAACACCAACTACTTGATTGTCTCACTGCCAAATAAGGCAAAAGTCCACACACAATTTTCATCCACAAAAAGTCAAATCTTCACAGGAGCTAAAAGTCTGGGCTTCGAGACCGCTTTCCCCATTACACCAAAGACCTGCATTATTTGTCAATTTACAGGAAATCTGTCTGCTGTGCAATACAATTGTGAAACAACTAAATCATGTAGAAGGAGGACAGCATTTTGTGAAAGAGGAGGATGACCCTGAAAATTAATCTAGCAACCTGCATTTCAGAATGCAGGAAACACTTTAGGTTTCTTGTGCAGAAATTGAAATATTAAATTATAGTTTCTTTAGCAGCCAGTGCCCAAAATGTCACAGTTAGTAGCATCCATACAATTCACCTTCTATTTTTTATTTGCTAAGCTTCAAAAATTTAGTCTAATCCTGTTAACTAATCTTTTACCTTCAGTTCGCTTACCATGTTTTAATCTAACGAGGGCAAGAGAGAGACGGGTCTATTTAAATGGATTTTCTACAAAAAGTCTGGTAATTATTGATAGCAAAAGTGCCAGGGAGTTTTGGCATCATTTTTGTAGGCACCACCACTACCCTTTCCCAAGACTATTTGCTCCTGACTTCTGGCATTTCGACCCTGGGACTTTTACAATACAATGTACAGCTGTCAGTTACAGATGACAAGTGAAACAGCTTCTGTGGATGGAATTTGAAGCCACCTCTTCCTTACGAAAGAAGGACGCAACCATATCTAGAGGAAGGAAGTGTACAGAATTTATAAAATCTATGCTTAGTGATGAGAGTCCTAGTTCTGCCCGTGATGAATAATTCCAGCCCGAAGGGAGGGGAAGGGTTCCTGGACAGGGCGTATCGCAGTGGGAGAGAAAACACAGCAGCAGCATTCAACAAACCAAGGCAGAAGAGGACCCTGAAATTTAAGCAGAAGGGGCCAATTACTTACAGTTTTCCTTTTATTTAAGGTGATCATTTTATATGACTCTATTAAAAACAAAAGAAGGTGCCTATTCATTGCTGGAAAGTACTGTTGGAAGGTCAAATTCCTCTGCAGCTGCATAGAGGTCACCTGCATTTCACATGAAGGGCAGGACTGGCCCTGTGGTAGGAAAAGAAAATACCTCAAACATTTAATCTGATTTTTCCTCAGCTTCGAGATATTCAGTACACGATTACACTGAAGTTATTCCATACATTTGTAAATCTGAAGGGTGCAGTCTTTGAAGAGAGAGGCTTACAGAAGAACTAATATATAACCATAAAAGAAGGCAGGCATTTCGCCATGTTAACAAGCTTCGTCCATAGCAACGTTTTCTGGCAAGTAAAATTATGTCGTTATTTAAAAGGTTGATGAAGGTAAATGATAACAAAAGCCACAAGGTACCTCTAATACACAATGAATCTCCATATGTTCAATGCAGGAGACCAGTGCTGCATCAGTCAGCTGAATGGTCTCATTGTGCTGCCAAAGTCTTGTAGGTTAGTATTTACCATGGCAAATACCCATGGAAAAGGATCCATCTTCTACTGGTAGAAATGGTAAGACTGACTCCAAAGGATTCACTCCTTCAGGTGGAGTCATTGCACTCTGTCAACACTAGGCTTAAGTGAACTCCGCTGTTTCTTTCCAACAGAAGACATTAAGGCAAGCTTTGCGTCTTTCCCTCTTCAAATACATCTTAATGGTGCGGTCAGAAATTGTAAAGCACGTTTAACTGGAGGAATTGATACCTTAATAAAGGGTGGAAGATTCACATCAATGGTGCCATCCACAAAGTAAGTTCTAGAGAAATTCTGTGACCAGCATTATACCAGTGAAGGAAGCAATTTTTACCTGCTTTTTAAAATATATTATCAGAGTATTTAATAACTATTGGTGACGATGGCTATAGCTCTATGAGCTGCTCGATATCTAACTAAGGAATACTTTAAAAACCATCCTACCTTGCTGTTTACAATTAACTACAATCCAAAAAATTCTCCAAAAAATACCATGTTGCTTCAGATTGTGGGAAGTCGACAGGTTGACTGTACATCAATAGTACCAGATAATGCAATATGATTTCTCTCATTTATCCAAAAAGCTGCTAAAATTAACTATTTAGACAAATATCTCCAGCACTAGTACAACCAGCAGGAACTAGTCTTTTAGCAGTGTTCAGACATCAGTTGTCAGGCACTGAATATAAAGTTCACCTCTGGGGCTTTGCCTCATGCTTTCCTGTTGCCATCTCCCTACTACATACACTTTCAGGTCAGTGTCACTGCCCTTTCCTGCCCCAGCATCCCACAATTCCACCAAGGAAAAAAAAAAAAAAAAAGAGGATGGAACTGCTAGTTCTGCAATTATTTGCTCCAGATTCCACAAACATGGAAGTACAGAAAAGTTTTCCACTTCTTATGCAGAAGGTCATTGGAGATGACAGCAACTTCTCCATACGGCTCTCCAGCAAAGCCCCGTCTCCACAGAGCTATACCCAAAGCAGAGCAATTTATGTCAACGCACACATTTACCCAAATCTTTCCATCCACAACTAAAACACTAAAAGCTGGTTATTTTTTTAGTTATCGGTCACATCTGGTGACTGGTGGAGGGTGGCCGTAGCTGTTGGTTAGACCTGCCCTGCCAGGTCACCCGCCACAGCCAGGGTTGGTCATGGTGGGATTAAGCATCGCCGCCACCTAATCCGGTGGGTTGACATCCCGGGATCCACCACCGCTATGTGGTTTGGCACGTAAATTGTCACAGTTCCAGTAGGGACACTGAATTCTGGTTCCTTAACAGATCTGGGCTTCATGCCAAGTTCTTAATAAATTATAATTAGGAGCTGAGATGTCAGGAATTGGTGTGATGATCCGATCCAAGCAGGGATTTTGGTTCCAATCCCCTCACTTCACCACGCAACTAGAAGAATGGCCACCCAGCAATGAGAAAAGCTCACTTTAACAATGCATATTGCTCAGCTTAACAAAGTGAATTGCTCTTAATAATCTTCCACCCTCAGAGCAATCTGTCTCCTGAACAATTCTACTTCATCACTGCAAACCAGTTCAAGAAGAAATTGTTTTAACCTTGGCGTTAGAATTCTGGATAAGATACTTGAAACTCACAGCCAGACAAAGAAATAAGGTCATAGGAGACATGTTGTTCTGAACCCTGCTCTTCCCTTTTTATAGATCTGTGATTATACTGGAGACCTAGAAACACAGCAAGGAAACTATGAGACAGAAACAAATCCTGTCCTTCATGAGAGCTCTGCTTGGTGCAGAAGACAGAGCAGATATTAGGAAGGACAGAGCTCCTGGGCTGAGGTCCAGCTCTGAAGCCCCAGCAGGGAGTCCCTCCTACAGGAAAGGATTCCTTGGCTGTGGCCAAACCCTGTGCCCTTTGTATAATGGAACACACAGCCCAGAATGTCAGAATCCAGTCCCAGAATTGTGCCAGATATCAGTTAACAAGGAGGCTCATTTTTATATGTTTTATATATGCTGATGCCATTTGCATGAAGGCTTTAGGTTTTGCTGGTGAACAAGTATGAAAGAGTCTACTTTACTTCCTCCACTGAAGCTGCTTTTCCAGTTCAGCACCAGGACTGCAGCACTCGAGATAAAAGAGTAGGTCATGCATAATTAAATATTAATTTCTACCACATTTTTAGAAATACCAATAATATTATTGTCAGTATGTGATGACTATTTCACCACATTCCTCAACTGCTTTACTTCCACTAACTTGTTAGTGACATTTTCAACAATTTACATTTATTTTCACCTTTTATAATTAATGGATTACCTACATAAGGTACAACGTCTCTTAAATGGAATAATTTTCCTCCTACATTTAGTCTAGCATTCAAAGTAATTTTTGACCAGCTGCATATTTTGGGGGAGTTAACATTTTCTGTTGGTAACTTTTCTAGAGGAATTTGGTGTTTGGATGCATTCTACTAACACTGAGGTCACTGTGAATTCTACCATTGACTTAGATGGGGAAAACGACATCAAAACCAGTATTTTTGACAAATGCCATCCTGAACGCTTGGTTTTGAGCAGGCACCTCATTATTTTATCAGTTATAAATAGATGTCTTATCTAGCAGAATCACATTCCTTGTTGTCAGCCAGCTCTTTAATAGCAAAATATTTGACCACTGCAACATTTTTTCTACTGGAGTAGTTAATGGAAACCTTAGTATAGTCCCTATTATGTATTCAAAGTATTTGCCAATTTCCTCTCAGCATGTGAAAACCCTTATTTGTGAGCAATGTGCTTCATATACTGGGAGTATCCCAAGGAAGGCAATTACTGCATACGCTGTGGTTACGGTGTAACGTCTCCAAAGTATAAGAGCATTAGGCAAAGCAAAAGAGAATGGCTTTTATTGCTACCAGAGGCCACAGAGCAAGAGCTACCCTTTAAAACCAACTGTACCAA
Organism: Jacana jacana; assembly: GCA_013400555.1. NCBI lineage: Eukaryota > Metazoa > Chordata > Aves > Charadriiformes > Jacanidae > Jacana > Jacana jacana. The sequence continues at coordinate 145,785 of VZTM01015295.1, read as the reverse complement.
AGCCTGACCTTTCTTAGAGTAACTCCATCACGTTCCAGTTGGCAATGCAGTGATTTTATCAAAACACCTTCTGTTTTCATAAGGAACCTCATGAATTTTTGCTGCATTTGCTTTAAGTTAAATTTTAAGTGCAGGTATAACTTCCCCCTTAGGAAATACGGAATATTGAATCATCTGTTCTCTAAGGTAGAAAAGTTAAGGAACAGACTTGCAGACATCAGTGATGCCTCCCTAAGTTTTACGAACATCTATTTTTCTTTAAGATACCTAGCAGATGGTTCATGAGTTTCCAGAAACCACCACAAAGGGCAGGCTTATAGGGTCAAACCATCTTCTCTGAATACTAACAATAGAAGGAGCGGTTATTTAAAACCAAAAACCCACAGTCCTATTGAAGTTGCTCCAATATAAAAATAAGGCAGGAAAACTAAAATATACCAACACCTCCTTCAAATTCAAATCATTCAGAGAAAGAGTGGAAAAATTCAAAAATCATGCCAAAGGAAAGGAAAAGGTGATTAGGGTTATACAAAGCGGAGTTCAGGAACAGTTCTTCAAACGCCTTTGAAAGTAGGGATACAGAGTGAAATGGGAAATAAAATTCATGCTCTAGAACACAGCCTGATCGTCTTGCAAGCAAAAACACGATGGCAAAGTTCATCTGAGCAATGTTTGTGTACAAAACTCAGGAGAGGAAGCTACCAAAAAAAAGAAATCAGCACATTTATGATTCCTGTAACGCCAAAAAGTCATCTTAAGTCAAATTCCAAAACCATATTAACAGTCACTCCCACGAGACACTGAAAGCAAGATTTGAGACTTTAGTCAAGTTCCAAATGGCAGTTTATGTTTTGAAAGGGGTTTGGATGATCAAGCTCTGTAATTCCCTCATAGAAACGACTTCACAGAGCTGCTCACTTCAGCAGAAATCATGCTCGGGTGTAAGGTCAGAGGGAGATCTCCACTCCCAGCTGCTGATCCATCCCAGCTCCACCAGGGAACACAAAGCTTCTTGTTTTGCCTCCTTATTCATGTCTTCAGTGCCTCTTGTATGACGATGGGCCATATATGCTCAGGTGGAGAGAAAAATTCTTTATTGGACTAGATGCCCCATCCCTGGAGGGGTTCAAGACCAGGCTGGATGGGGCTTTGAACAACCTGCTCTGGTGGGAGGTGTCCATGCCCAGGGCAGGCGGGTTGGAACTTTATGATCTTTAAGGTCCCTTCCATCCCAAACCATTCTATGATTTCAGCTGCAGAGTGGAACACTCTGTCATGAGGACCAAACACCACTGCGCTGCTGCAGCTGCCCCACAAAGAAGGTACAAATGTTCTTCCATCCCTCTTTGGAGCTGACCCTTTCTAGGTTAGTCCCTTGCTCACAGTCCAGCTCCTTCTTTCTCTTCTTAATGAAACCTCATTCCATGAACAATTTCTAAATTAATTGTCCCAATCACATGGGAAGGATGGGCTGGGCAATGGAATCTTCCTGCATACAGCGAAATATCTCAAACGGAACTGATAAGCATCAAATATTTTTCTGAGGGCTCAGCTGAAGCCCAAGGTAGTTCAAGGTTCCAGGCTGGCCACAAGGTGTGGCACCCATTCCAAACGAGATGGCAATGCTTGGAATGTAACAATAACTGAAGCAGACTGAAAGAGGCTGTATTCTACCTGCATTTTTTTCCATTATAGATCTGATATCTTAATGATAGGTTAGACTCAAACGCTCCTGTATGGAAACATTCTTTTGGAAATTAAAAAATGACAGTCTTTTAATGCTTCGAGAGGTTTTCTTCCCCTGAAATCCTACATAATTTTCTAGAAAGTTGTATCACTGCTATACCACTTTATGAGCTATCTAAGGTATCACTTACTGTTTAGTTGTAGGGGTAATTTTAAAAGTTTCCATGGGACTTTATTAAAATTCTTGTAGAATCCTACTATTCTTGTTCCTATTAAATTTCACAGCATTTTTCCACAGGGGTTTACACAGTCTGTTAAAGCAAAAGCCTGGAGTCAGTATAATCTAATTTGGACATTCTGATGAATGAATTTTAAAGGAAAATTTGAGTCATCATTAATTTATAACACATTGCCAGGCTTAACAGTAAATACTGATCACCACGGTTTCAGAAATATCTATCACAAAGCTTATGCTCCATGTCTTTTACTCGCTGGTTTGCTTTCACAAACAAGCAATCTGGGTAACCAACGCAGACAGCAAGATATGCGCAGTGGATCCCAATCCTCACTTCTTGAAAAGATGATTTTAAAAGTCCAAATAATTTAGCTTCTTCCCTCAAATATTCTTATAAAAAAAAATAAGCTAACAGAAAATAGTTTACTGTTACCTAATTAGAAAGCAGGGACTTCAGTCTGGAACAAACACATTTTACGACTATTGAGGATGAACAAACAAATTGGGGCAGGGAGCTAATAACTTATGCCAGCCTTACTCCATGCATCAAGGATCTTATATGCTCATGGGAGGGCATTACAAAAATTAGACTAATGTAGCAGAAAGAATGAGTTTGATCTCCCGTTACAGCATTATTCTAGCACCACAGCTTTGCATTTCAGACAACTTCCCAACGAACATCTTCTCAAAGAGTGAGAAAAGGGTACCTGCTGCTTCCAATTCACCAGGCTTGTATCGGGCTGTGAGCCCTTTGAAAACTATGCAGCAGGTCCGAAAAGAGGTGTTTCCTCCCCTTTGTGGAGGGAAGCTGTATATTTGATAAGGATATTTAAAAGCTTTTCCAAGCTCTTCTGATCTGGTTGTTAATTGTTGTTTAATCAGCTCCATCCCTGCCTCAGGAACATGTATAGGGTTCTTTTCCCTGGCATATGACCATCACAAGGGAACTGACCCGGAGAGTTGCAAATGGCAGGTGTGAAGAAACTGTGAAAATACTGTGACAAGCAGCAGAAGGTTATGAAAGTGAACTCAGGATTCACATTTTGACCTAATTTACTACTTCAAGAGTAAGAAAAATTAATATACATCCATTATTATTGATATTAACAGTAAAGTAACTAGATAAGGCCTAACTTATGGGCATTATACTTAACCTGCTTTGCAGCGATGACAGAAGGTGGACACCTTCAGCAAAATAACCCAGGAATGGTACCCGTTGGTTGATGCTGAACATATATATTCAACATTTCCAATAAGCATTTAAACAAAAATATGATGAAAGGGACTGCTGATTTACAGTACTCTTCTTCAGATAGCAGGATCACAGCTTCCAAAGGCAGTAAAAAAATCAACATAAGCAGCTGTTTGCAATGTAAACATTTTACACTCAAGGCAAGCCATATCCCATATCTCCATTTACAAATAAGACCATCCACAGAAGTCCACCAGGACATGGAACAGCAGTGTCCTGTAGGAGATGTTGCAGTAGAAACTTTCCTGCAAAGTCTGGCCCTTCACAACATAAAATTAGGAAAGACTCAAGAAACTGCTCATTGAAATCAACAGAAAGTCTTTTAGTGACCCTCAGTTTCTTTCATGAGCTTCTAACTCATCTGAAAATAAAGGAATAAGGAATGGCAAACTGGAGGAAGTTCTCTTACCGAAGTTCTGTAACCCCTCTGGTGTTGAGGGATATGGTGGAGAGGACCTAGAGGAGGGCTGATGTTTGGACTCGATGATCCCAAGGGTCTCTTCCAACCAAAATGATTCTATGATTCTATGAAAAATCCCACATGGCTTTGGCTTTCTGTTTCACAAGAAAAGTTCGCTGCTTGAGCAGGCAGGTCACAATACTTTTCTTAATTTTTTACCTATCTATATATATCAGTCTATAACAAAAGCAACTTCTCACATATAAGATACAGAAGTGAATAGAACAATTTTGTACTTCACACATTTTCACCATTCAGTGTGTATTTTCTGGACAAACCTCTGAGGCGCAAAACCTAGTAACTCATTAGCATAACAACAGTATATTAATAACATCAATGGCATAATAAAACACTAATAGCTTGAGGAACATCAACATTTTGTCACCCATGTATCTCCCATGAAAAAGAATACTAATACAAATGCCACTGATAAAAGCATGACTTCATTTTTCTGTCACACACAAACCATCACTACCATGTAATTAATGCCAGCAAACTCACAGCCTGTTCTCCTGCATCGCTTTTATCCCCCTTGGGAGGAAATTGTTCCAGTGGTTTCCATCACAGGCAACTCAGTTTTGCTACGACTCTTTGCAATCCAAAAAGAAAAGCATTGTTTAAAAATTCTTTAAATACTGTATTTTCAGTCCAGACTCCTGTAGGCAAAAGGAAGGGGACTCACTGTAAGGGAAGGAGAGCTCGGGCACTGTCACTCGCTCTGGCTGTTACTGCTTACCTAAAAATGGCCTTCCAGCAACACCAGTTGTTTCATTAGGTTCTAACACAGCTGAAAATAAAAATATTTCCTGCAAAGAAATAAGTAATTGCAAAAGTGCCAAAGGTACTAACGAGTTTTGTTATTGATTATCCAGCTACCATAGGCAAACTAGGGCTAATTTCTGTTATCAGCCAGCCCAGGCGTTGCAATATCCGGTGATGCAATCTTACTAGAAAAATGAGAACTGAGGTGAGTGACTGCAGAGATGGGACATGCAGGGGCACTGATGCAGCAGCAGGGGGGTGTCGTTTTTTTAATTAATGCAGGAGTACCAGAAGCTCAATCCTGTGAGCTCTGGCAAGTAAGACAGAAAGCTGTGACCCATAGGCTCAGAAGAGGCAGTGCTCATCTGGACCCACTTTTCTAGTGATGCTTCCTCCTCCCCTCAAACGTTACGTGGGCAGCAGTGAAGTGGGGTCCGGTGAAAGTCAGAGCTGATACCAAAATTCCTGAAGTGGGAGAAAAAAATCACTCCATATGTCTGGAGAACCACCGGGATGTGGTACTTCTCCAGAACAAGATTCTGGTTTTAAGAATTTCTCATTTCAATAAATGGTGATGGGTGGGCAGAGCAACATTCTGCTATTTACCATCTCCCAACCAGGAGGAAAGCCCAGTCACACCATGGGTCCCGGGAATCTGGATTTTACTGTGGATTCTGCCTCTCCAAGATGGGAGAGAAGAGTGATGAAGTACAGTATCTACAAATGGAGATATATATTTGTAAGCTCATATTATATATTTATTAGACAACGGGGTGAAAAATTATCACCAATTTCAAACCTCCAATGGAGGTCTAAAAAGCTAAAGGAATGGAGCTTTTAAGGGTACCACCACTCACAGAGACTCCAGTTTAAGGTGTGTGCAACAACTACGCACACTCACTCACGCACACTCATACAGGTTTCTACATAAAAAGTCCTTTGAAGAGGATTTTAAAAACTGTAACCCCAAAACTTTCAGAAAGCAAACAAATTCTCCTTTGTATATGTCTCCAAGAAGATATCTGGCTTCTTAAAAAATCTTATGCTCACGGAATTGTGGAAATCCAACTCAAAGTCTAAGGTTACCAATGAGTCCTGGTGCTTGGTCTACAAATCAGTGCACATTTCAACAGCAGATATACAAACGTCAAAATCTTCATAAATAAACTCTTGTTTTCCCTCCCTCCTTCCTCTTCCATTTTAATTTGTATGTGGAATTTAAATGTCCAACAGTAAAGAAAAATACAAAATACAAAAATACCGTGTTTGGTGAAACACAAAATTGAAACCAATATAATGAACAATAGCCCCTGTTTTCCTATCAATACAGCAATACCAAGTACTGTTTCTCCTCCATTTACTAATTCATTTAAATGTCTTTTCTCCCCAGCACTGGATACAAACTGTAGATTAACATTTTCATGCTGTTTGCCTACCTATCTCTTTCAATATTTCACAGACTCAGAATGAGTCAAGTTTAGCTATTCTGCCACAGACTGTGCAATTTAATGTCACGTGGCTTGGTATAAATAAGCACTTCTAATCAGTCTGCTGATATTGTATTTCTCACAGGTTGTGGAAGGGAAATTGATATTGCATTTTTGAGTCATCAAGGAAGTGTGACAAATTTAGCTCATGGTAAAAATTATATTTAACAATCAAATATTATTTCTGAATGCAAGGTCAGAGCATTTAAAAGCTCTGGCCTTACATTGAAGCAGATGTGCTTATTAAGGTATCTGCTGTGATTCATTATCAATTCCAGAAAACAGTTTTGTTTGCTGAACAGAAGAGCATCATTATTCATCGCTTTTTACTTGAAAACACCTTGCTGCTAATTTGCATATGAGTGAGTCCTGCTTCTTAAATGAAGGAAAGAAATAAAAAAAAGCAGGTGGGATTGTTCCTTGTGAAAACCACTTCCAACCCCCAGTGCTGGGGACAAGACCTCGTAACAGAGAGCTTCCAAAGCTGAGCTCTTCTTCATCTCCTTCTGCACAGTTAAGAAGATGTATCATAAGACAGTCCCATGTCAGAATGTCTTGAGCTGAAGCAAACCACTCTTTTCCATACAGAAGAGAACCTGGGAAACTGAAACTCCCAGGATAAATGTGAAAAATCTTCAAGAGGAAAGAAGAATTAAATGCAAGCTGCTGCAGCCTCTAAATTCTCCAGCAAAGCTCTGTTCTAACAGCATGAAAGAAAGAGGTGGAGAAGTAGACAAATGATGGTAAATTGAATGAAGTAGGAGGTTGTTAGGGAAGAAAAGAAAAGGTACTATGTCTTGTGGAAGTGAAATTGCAGGAAAATACCAGAAAGTTGGAAACCAAAAACAAAAGTGGAATGAAACCTTTCGATGCTGTGTGAATCACTGTTTGGCTAGAAACCAGGAAATAATTGCTGGAACAGGCAAACAGTGAAAAGCCATTATTATAAGACCCTCTGCAGGAAACAAGCGAGATGACTCGGGAGAAGCTGCTGGACCAGCTACAGACAATTTCCATTCATGATGCAGGTTAACAGAGAAAACAGGAACTAAAGAACAGCCCCCTGCTCGTTGTGAGATGTACTAATACTACTAATACTACGATGGGCTGCTCTGATAAACCACAGTAAACGCTGCACCCAAAGAATCTCAAATTCACTTGGTAAGAACGAATCTGCCCGAGTCAGAGGGTGACATTAAAATATCGAGAATGGAAGCAAAAGATTTCTTCCTTCCATCCTTCCATAAACTGGCTAGCTGCAGCTGCTTTTAAAAGGAATAATTTTATTCCTACTAAAAAAAAAAAGAAATTTTCCATAAAGTGTTGGCTTTCCTTGGGAAAACACTGATTCATAGAAAACAAAACCCAAAAAACTTATCAATGAGAAATACGAAGAGGGTTTTAATTTTATTATGGTCCTGGATCAGAGCTGTAGTTTGAGGGTCTTCTACTTCCATGAGAGGAAAACTGAGGCATAACTCTAAGAAAAAGATAGCAGAAATAAGGTATCCTTGAACCACTTCCAATTCAATACTTGAGGTTTTAAACCAAAAACTTTTGACTGAACATTTTTGGGTTTTCCCTATTTATCTTTTTTATTATTATTATTAATAAAATCAAAAAGTATCCTCATTAGCTTTAAAGGCAAATTTTGAAATGGCTGTCTTTAAACAGAAGTAGATATTTACTTAGCTTGAGAATCATAAGTACAGTTGAGCAGAACATTTCTTTGAGAAACAGCACAAGGATGAGACTGTATTTACTGGTTTTAGTAACGAAAAAGCTGTTCTCTCTCACAAGGAGGTTAAAGCTGAAGACATTACTCTACTATATTTACAAAAGTATAAGGCATAAAAAAATGCTGAAAATGTTATTTCTGTGAGGTTAGATATCAAGTTACTAGTAGGAACTGAGTAGGAGCTACTGCAACCTAAATGACTCCAGTGCTCCTGCCCAGTGCTCCCAGTGCACTTTCTTCAAACGGACTGGGGACCACAGGTATCTGACCACTTGTGCAATTAATGAAAATATTCAGTCCTCATTCTTGGCAAGTCTGACTTCTGGGTGGTCATTAAATATTACAATATGCAGCCTTTGTGACATCCACGAAGACATACTCAAGTGAGGGAGAATTTAGCCCTCAGCCGTTAACTTCATTAGCTTTTATTCTGGTTTCTTTCAGGCCAACTCAGAACACTACCAGCACGAACAATTTTCCTATTTCTTACGGATGACACAGATCTGAGCAAATTGAAGCACCTCAGAAAACATGTATCTTTTGGTGGAAATATGCATTTCTTGTGCCTTCTGATGTCTTTATAATTTCACCCTCTTAAGAGATAAGAGTGGCATTTTTCCTTGCCCCTGATATAGATTAGAAGTACCCTTATTAACTCAATAAAATAATAATGGTGAAAGAGAACAAGTAGCAGGTCCATTATACTCTTGCATTACATAAGTTCAATACAAGTTTTCACTGTGACTGGTCTCTAGGAATTAGAGCTCTAAGGAGAAATAGTATTTACACAGGATTTCAAGATTTTGAAATTTAACTTCATTCTCTAATTAAAAACAAAAGCTTTTAAAAGCTGTGTACTCTATCGCACAAAAAGGGCAAAAAATAAGCCTAGTAGGGAATATTTCCCCAGAATACTCTGTCAGACTCCTAAACCAGAGATTGTGTCTCTTATTAAATAGCTGTTAACTGTTTTTCTTTCATGAATTTGATCAGTTGCTTTTTGAACTTATGAAGACTTTTGTTACCCAGTGTATCCTGTGGCAGAGATTCCACAGGGGCTTAAAGGATCATCTTCTGTAGCTTTTCTGAACCTGCCCCGCTGGAACAACCTGTTGGCAACCTCCTCCTCCCTTTTTCCTGCCACTCTGATTTTATGGATTTCTATCATATCCTTCATTTACAGGCTAAAAAGTCCCACTCTTCATTCATCCTCCAAGAGGAAGCAGTTTCCTTCCTTTGATTTGGAATGCTCTTTCCATGATTTTCCACCTTTTGGAGTTCTACTGCATTTCATTTGAGGCACAGAACCAAAACTTTGTATACAGTGTTATGGACTCATGTGCACAACCTGCAATGGCATTTTAATTCTATCTGGTTTGTTTCTATTTTTTCCTGATTTTTATCAAATCTGATCTGTTATTTTTTTGCATGACTAGTGAGTATTAAGCTGAGACACTGAGCTGGCTGATATTCACCTGACTGATATTCTGACCCTGCTTTGAGCTGGGGAGTTGGAATACAATTTCTCCAGATGTCTCTTCCAATTTCAACAACTCAGTGAGTCTGTGGCTCAAGCTGAGGGGACAGTAGATGAAGTATTTCTATTTTGCCACTGTACAAGATACTGGAATCGCTGCCGTCCCAGTGTTACACACAGCCTCAGCAACCCCCATGCAAGAAAAATGAATGCAAACTGGATCAAGCACAGAAAATCATTACTAAGATGAATGGGAAAGGCAGAGCTTATCTTCCACAAGAAAACTAAATGAACTTAGGTTCAGCCTTGCAGACTGAAGCCTGAAAAGGCTTATGATTGATGTCTGAAGTACATTAGAGAGCTAAATACAGTGAATGTCTATTTAAGCTTTATGTCAGCATTGAATTAACAACAAACTGTTCAGGTGCATTAACCAGTCTTGAAAAAACTCAAGCTAGAAAACAAGAGAAAGATTCTATGAGGGTTTCAAGCACCGTTTCCATCTGCCAGGGATTCTGGCAGTACCAACGCCGAAAGCTCATTATATTTAATATGGAGTTTACTGAGTTTTGACATTTTTGTGAGCTCTTTCTTTCTTGAAACTAAATGATAGGGAAGACGATGCATTTTTTCAATGTGCTTTAGCTTTCATGGAATTTCACACTGTATCAGAATATCACACTTCTGAAATTTCTCCATCCACATCTAATTCAAAGGAAAAATTGCAAATACACAGTTTGAAAACTATTAGCTATAGCAACAAGTAAGAAAAAGGCTTTCCACCAACTCTGGATAAAACTCTTAACAATTTAATGAGTTAAAACTTCAAAACTCTTGGAACCGTCTACACTGAAAAAAAAGAATGACAAGGCCAGAGAAAGGCAGCTCTTGGAAAAAAAGACTGTCTTAGAAATCCCAGTTGCTGAGTCTTTCTAAGAAGATGTGACAAACATTTACAGCACTAAAGCAACAACTGCTCAATTACCTCACATAAAGTTCTTTATTAATGACTGGAAATACCAAGAAATTGCTTGTCTGTCAGGTCAGAAAAATTCAAGACAACAGTGTGTGTTTTGCCTATTACAACAGAAGCAGAAAGTATGACCAGATTAACCAAACCCAACAGCCTCCTAACCTTGCTTTTTAAAACCTCACGTTCCCTGACCTCCCGGTTCATTAGGCATTTAAGGAATACAAAGGTGTGGCAGAGTATGGAAACCATAGGCCTCAGCCCTTGAGAGCGGTTTGGCTGCCGATGTGTCAGAAGACCCAGAGTGTCAGATTTTATCTGAGCTACAAAAATCAATCCAGTAGATAGGAAGCACCGAGCATGGGACATTATACACCTCCTAAACTCTTTCAGCAGAGGTTTTGAGTCAGTGACTGTTTCAGGACTGGTTAAGAACACAGAAGCCTGCCCAATGGAACACTGCTGTGACGAAAGGTCTGCCACTCCTCTCAGCTGGCTCATGCCTGCTCCTAAACAGTTGTGAAAGATCTCCTCTGCTTCACAGGCACAGTGTCCATTTGGACACAGATGGGCATGTTTTGTGGAGCATCACATGCAGACACATAAGAGATTAACTCATTTTCTGAAGAAAAAGCAACAGAGCGTCTCCAAAACTTCACAACTGACAAAAGTTCTTTAAACAGGAAAAAAAAAAATTATGTTACTTCCACTTTTTAGAAAAAATATTTGTGTGTCTGAGGATGATTTTACTCTTCCTTTCACAGAGCAATGGTTACTACTTTATCTCTGGAGAGGACACAAGTCTCCCCACAATTCAGATTTTAATTCTGATCGTAATCGCTCTCTCTTACTCAGTCTTAATCTCACAAAGGGAATGGGACGTACGTCACTGCCCTCAGGGGAGTCACTCTGAGACACTTTTTTGCACATAAATTATTTCTAGCATATGTAGGTAAGACATATAAAAGTGTGTAACACTTAAATCTTTAATTACTATTATTACAGATTACAGGAATCTTCCACTTATTAAAATGGTGAACTCCTGACAGGCTTTAAACAAATTACTCTGGTGTGGCTGAACAGGTCACATCTAGCAACGGCCAGTCCAGTAAATCACCATCCTGCCGAGGGAGCAACAGTGATGGCAGTTTCCTTGTAAGCCTTATTGGAGAGCTCCTGGAGGACAGCAAACGGGTGCACAGGTTCAAAGCAGGCTCAGTTGTCAGTGCTTGCTTATGAATTTTTTTTACTGTTTTAATTTTATTGCTCAACAGATCTTGTTTGAGAGTCTTTTGGATACCTGAGCTGATTTAGCAGGATAATTAAATCATTTAGAATACAGTTTTCTGATAAAAAATTTTAATTTGAAGATGAATACATTTATCTGCCCAAGTACATTCCCGTGCCTTTTTTCTATATAATTCTCCTGTCACTTATTGAAATATACTGCTTGAAGAATACACCTGAATATTTCAGCCAAAGGATCTGGCTCCATCCCATCTCATTTGATGGGAAATCTTTCTGAGACACTGCTGGAAGTGGATGGGTTCCTAATGGTTCCCTGAACTAACACCAGGTCCAAGGGGCAGCCTCAGTAACACTGAGCTGGCTGTCATCTCACTTTTTTCACAAATATTTAGCCAAGTGCTGCTACATTTTTTTCTATTCTTCATCAGTGTCGACAAACCCTGAACATTAAATAACTTTCTACAAACTAACACCAGAAAACTTCCTTGGAGTTTCCTGGCATTCTGGAGGGAGTGCAGCCGAGGAGTTCAGCTCCAGCTTCATTACACTGCCATTTCAGCCACCCCTTCTCTTTAGCTCAAAGATTTATGGTGATCGGAAACGATTCAAAGACCATAGCTCTAATGCACACATAGTCCTCAGCAACATATATCTAATAATATAAATATGATGAATCTTAATTAACTTAGATTCTACAGTTTTAATATTCTGTGGCCAAGATTTACTGACATCTTGCAATCATTAACTGGTTATTCTTGTACTAGCCTGTATGGAAGAACTAAGAGAAGTGATATATTAGCCTTGTCTCTGCAATATACAAGAACTTCCCATTACACATAAATGGAATCATCTGGGACTGCATCATCCTAAATACTAAAATAAATGTGGAACTAACACTATCGTCTAGATGTAACTCTGCATTTGGCTATATCAATATGTGCCATATTCTGCTTGGAATAAATAGCTCTTCTCTTTTCATGAGCCACATCTATAAAATTCTGCTCTTAGATGAAACAAGCTTATTTCAAAGTTACCACTTATGGAATGTCACTTTACAAAGTTAGACTTTCAGCTTTTCTGTACCCTCCCAAGTTGACACTGTGACTATGGTCAGATAATTGATCTAAACCGAATTTAGCTGAAGATTATTCTCACATTAACACAAAATTGTAATTGAGTTCTCATTCAAGTGATCAAAAGCCACCCAACTACAGCTGATGCTGCAGCTATCCTCTATTTTAGCATCATCATTTCGGTGAATACCCTCAGTCACATCACTAAAGGTCAAACCGCGTTAAACATAATGGAGGATCCATTCTTGTAATACAGCTCTCTCTAACATAATTTAGACTTACTCTGATGCCATATTCTAAATTACTTTTGGTTTATATGTTCAAATCATGAAATTCATGTAGCTTATAATAGGGTTTGATATTATTATTCTTACGTTAATGTAATATTGAACACATTAAAATGCAACAGGATGCAAAGAATCCAGCTTGTACCACTTCACTTCAGTGGAATTAAGATCTTTGTAACTAAGAGGCAGATCAAACCCAAGCCATAAATTTTACTATCTACTGTACACATAGTTTAGAAATAAGACAGGAGGAAGCTCAGTAGGGCAAAATAGTGTAATGTAAATTTAATACTGAAACACATTTTCCATAGAAGAGACTGACATTTCTTTGAAGGTTTGCATAAGGCACTTCATGACCCATTAGGAATCAAACGTACTGTTTGTGGCACAAGTGCATATACTGTAACATTTACTGAGTCTATTTATCTGAGATAAAATGCATACATTGGATATAAAATGTGAAAGCCATTATAATATTTCATCCTCATTTATTTACCTGGCCAGGAAACACTACTGAATTTCACAACTCGTTCATGATGGACTCACGGGAATACGGCAATTGCATAAATAACACACCAAGTCAAAATGCAAGGCTGTAACTATTGAAAAAGTACAATTGCTTTTTATAGCAGTTCTTAATCTGCTCTTTCCTCACCCTGGAAATATAACCCATTAACCATTTATTGATCTTTGATGTCACCATGTGACCTTTAAAATGAAAAGGCATGGACATAAACAAAAACTCTGCTCTGTAACAGATTAATGCAGCTGGCCTTTCTTCTGACATTGTTGGAGCTCCCAGAGCAAGGGCTGGCGACGTGGGATGCCAAGCACTACCATCCCAGCAAGCACCAAAGGCAAGAGAAGCACCATGGACCAGAATCATTGGGTTAGCCTGTGGAGTGAGAAGTAACCCAACATCAGAAATACTAGGATACATCTAAAAAAATCTAAAACACTTTGTTAGAACCAAGGATTAAAATACAGGGAGCGGTCATTAAACTAGTTTTCAACTTCCACCTAGTCGGTACCCGGACTGCACACACCACACACAGATACTTTCCAGGACGCACACATCTCATCTCCAAATCACTTCAAGCCAGGAATGCCAGAACCTCCACACACGTGATTACACTGACAGGCATGAAATCCATTTTGGTGCACAAGCCTTGTCATCTCCTGCAGTCGAGTGAATGACCATGCTCACAAGTACGTGACCGATACTTGTTTGTGAGGAATTGTGCGTGTGAAGCGGGCTGAGCTGTTTGGCAGAAATCAGTGCTGCAGGAAGCGTCCCAGGAGATCCAACACAGCAGATGGCAATCACAGATTCGGTGTGGCCAGATCGGGGCTGGAAACATCCAAATAACTGATTCCTCTTGGTATTTTGCACGTGTAGAAGAGGTAACAACTTATGCGTGACATTTTGCCTGCACTGAGGAAACGGGTGCTTATAAAAAAGTCATGCTTTAATTTCTGCTGCCTTTGCTTTTGAGTTGCACCAGAGATGCCGGAAGAGCCCTAATCAGGTGAAGTGCCAAGTCCCTCAGGATGCGCTGCTGACTCAGGACTGGCCAGGTTGAGTTGTAGAAAAGAAAAGCCTGACAGAAATTGTTTTGGTTAAGTACTTGCAGCTGAAATAAAATTTTCTACCCTGGTACTGTTCACATATAAATAATTATGATATTTAAGTGTGTAATTACGATCTTGCTGGCCCGAAAGCTCAATGAGAGATTTACTTGCTAACAGGGAAAAAAAAAAAGGAAAGATACTCAGCATATTCTCAGACAAATCTTTGAAAACAGAAAGGTGAGATAAATCTCACAATTTTAGAAAGGAAAAGCTGGAGCAAGCATTGTGAAGAACTGTTGTTCAGGTTCCAGCATTTATTCCAGAGGCCTCCCAGCCATTACCCTCTCCCCAACAACTGTAGCCGACATTCTACATCTTAGTTGATATTTCCACACGAGAAGTAATAGGACATATGTTTCCCAGTTACAATAAGAACAATGTGTGGAGAGACGAGACTCTCAGACAATGCAGTGCCAAATACTTTTCTGTTGCAATGATGTGGCCCCACTGATTTCAAGATGTGGCTTAGGGATGAAAGAAAGAGTGGAAATGCAGCTACATCACAGGCCAGCTTTTGAATGAAGAGACCGAATCCGCTGGAGAATAAGCAACATTACGAGTAACACATAATTATGTTTTAAAACGGAGCTATGAATGAAAATACTTATTAATGGAACCCCTGAATTTATTAATTTTCCTAAAGAGGTAAGCCACTGAACTGTCTTGGAAGTGGTGTTAATACAAAGGTCAGTCCATCATTAGCAGCAGAAAGTATCCTCCTGCGCTTTGGAGAATTCAAATATTTAGTAATGGATGTTAAAAGACAAGCCAAAGCTCTTTCAGCACATTTTAGCTGAAAATTGCAATATTCTTCACATGGCAACATAATATACAAAAAAGGTAACCTTTTCACTATAGAAAATGCCAATACTACACTGCAGAACAAGAGAGACGTTACATTTCTGTTGCTCTTTTTGAAATGTGACTTTGTAAGTGTTGGCTAACGCTGAGCAAGGAGAGACACTCAGCAAATATTACAAGTACTTTTTACTCTATTTATTGCAGCTGTAAGGGATTCAAAATTCTCCCAGACAAACTCCACCTGTGAAAACCCAAACAGTATAGAGCAGAGGCAGCTGGGAAGCCATATTTTTTTCTTTCATGGAAAGTTTTAATCAGAGAAAAAAAAAAGTTATTAAATTTGGGAGAGGGGTCTGTCTAAAACATGGTTTTGATTATCAGAACTGAGAACATTTGTATGTTTTCAAATTTTAAGAAATAAATGTACCAACAAAAAGTTGTTCTTCTGTCCCAAAAGCACTATTTAAGTGAAAAGCCATTTTCTTTCCAGCAAAAGAAAAAAAAGTTCTGATGAAAAATGTCCTACTTGCAACTACCAGTTTCAATGGTCAGACAAGGAGTCTGGAAACCATTGACACTGACAAATTTGCTAGCAGTAGCAGAGCAATGCTGCAAGCTTCCTGCAATCCCGACCTCCCTTCAGGGACCAGAAATAGCTGCTCGAGTCCCAGAGTAGGGTTAGCTGATTCATGAGAAATGCAATTAGGCCAGGAAGAAAATGCACTGATGACTTATTTCTCAGATAGGTCTTGCTGCTAGGATTGCAGGTGAGAACTGCAATCTTGGAGAAGAATTTGGCTCGTAAGAAACACAGCCAAACTGAAGAGGCAATACCAACTGTACTTGTTAACTGGCTCTTTAATCCACAAGTATAAAGTCACTCCTGCCCTGCAAGCAGGCAGGGATTAATCTAGGCCAAAGAAAGAGTTTCTAGTGAGCCCAGTGCACAAGAAAATCCCAAACACTGAAAGGAAAGCTTGCAAATAAGAATGTGATTTAATATCTATCTTATCACCTTCCAATTTTTCCAGCCTTACTACGGAGTTCAACATTTCTAATCAGTGACAAGGCGTATGTGCCAATAAAGGAAGTTTGCATAACAGGCATGGAGAATTTAGTTACTGAAGCTAGCAAACATAACAAAAGTTCTCTGTAAAAGAGATGATTTTACCAACAAATTAATGAGGAAGAACACCTCTTACAACTTCTTGTCCAGTTACGTGTCTCCACAGCACTTGTGTACTGCACATGGAATTGCTGCAGACCCGTCTTGGGCCACAGATAATTCACATTAGCACAATGATTTTCCTTTAAATGAATTACACCAATCCTTCTCTCTACACAGGATGAAGATGGAGCTTGTTCTTCCTCCCTTAGGTTAGGGGGGAAGATTCAGAAAGATTAAAAATGACATTAAACATTATTGCTATTGGCAGGTCCCAGATTTATAATGTCTAAAACTCTGTATTTTAAAAGATTCTTACAACTATTTTAACAAGCTACCATGGCTGCCACAGGTCTTTGAAATGCAGAGGACAGAATGCCCTTAAGCTAAAAAAGTGCTTTTTTCTTTAACCCATTAAATTGTTCTCAGGCTGAGCCGAGTTACAAATTGTTTAAAATTGACATTTTCTTCTTTTACTTGAATTGCTCGGGAAAATTTAGGCACAGAGGACTAGAAGGGATCTCCTGAAGTCATCAGATGCCGTCTGTAGGCACCATGCTACACATAAGCCTTTTCATAACAGTATGGAGCTCCACCTTAAAAGTAGCTACTTGTTTTCTGTACTTCATTTGTAGGCTGTTGCAGAACCTCATATAATTAAAAAACTTTCTGATTTCCAGCCAGAATATGTTCACAGCCAGTTTAGACACATTTTTTCATAAGGAAATACTGCCCTTTAGCTGAAGTAGCTCTTTTCCATGTCTTGTATTTATTCCCTCATGCACTCACAGTGTCTCTCAGTTTTTTTCCTCCTGTGCTAAACAAACCAAGTCTTAAATTTAAGTTCCTTAGGTCCTTCACTCCCCTAATGAGCTTCAGGAGCACAGCAAAAACCAAGTGTCCATGGACATCCTAAAGGGCCAGGTCTGCATCATGGCAAAAGTAAAGGTACCCGACACACTGTTAACTCCGGAAGCCTCCTGGGGACCCATGACTAACCTAGTGCTGCCACACCATTCTGCCCTAACCCCAACCATCATGTGATTGTTGATCATTTCAGTGAAGAAAAGGACAAAGCAAAAGTCCTGCAGATGCGCATATTTTTGGAGCTCATCACCACCAGGGAACAGAAAGAGGACAGCACTGGTGCAAGCTTAGATTTTCTTATTCCTTGGGCACTTTTGGAATTGGTAACTCTTGAAGTATTTGCTCTAAGAACAAAACAAGAAAACATCAAGAAGCATTCCTAAATGTCCAATAAAAAGCCACTGAAATCAGTCTGAATTTTCCAGAAGCTCTCAAAAGTCTTTTAACCAAGTCCAATGGGGAGGATAGGTTTTAAAAGTCTAGTGACAGCCTATGTAACAGATATAATGGGACATAAGTCAGTAAGCAACATATTCCACAAAGATTGATGTAATTGTAGCGACCATGAACTTCAAGATAGATACAATAAACATACTTCTAGGAAAAAAAGTGGGAAAAATACAGCATCAATGATGGGAAAGAAAAAACAGAGAGTATATAATCATATTTGGGAGACTACGTTGAATTTGATGCAAAAAGACACATAAGGAACATTAGCTTGAATAGTAGAAAAAGCTCTTTAATGATGGTATTTGTTAGAGCCTGTAAACTGCAAAACAGGGAATGTCTGAAGGTTAGCAACACGAAGCACTGGATTAACAGACCCGTGTTGATCTGAAAGAGGAATTTTAATTCTATATCTTTTCTATCTTTCCTTTCCAGGGGTTTGGGTTTGTTGTGGGTTTGGGTTTTTTTTCATCCTACCAATAAATTTCCTTATAAATTCCACCCTGAACTCCTCTCTGTAAACAAATCTCAGGATGATAGATGAGAAAAGCACCACATCTCCTCATATACTGAACACATCTTATGCCCTGGAGCAGGGAGAGGAGCCTCGGCACTTTTCCACCATTTCTCATCTAAGTCCTTTGCTGAGAAGAGCTGGAGAAAGACACTGAGATCCAGGCAGTCAATGCATTTGCCAGCCTGAAAGGTGAATACTCATCAATGGCATTTATGAATGATTTAGCATTCAGAGAGCAGTTGGGACTCTCTAGTCATGTTATCTTTCATGGACCTACACAAAGAAAGACACATGAACTAGAAAATTCATCCTATATATTTAGTTTTATCAATTAGAATGTGTCACTGCTGTGGTTCAGCCTAACTTTACAAAGTGCATTCTGAAGACACCACAGCAGGACAACAGCAATACATTTTACCTAGCAAGAGACTTGTTGCTTAAATATTAGGTTCCAGAGACTAACCTGGGTGAAGGATAAGGCTGGTGTACCTCTTCAACATACACCCACTTTTCTTCCCTCCTTGGATAGCTCTGAAATCTGCAGCAATGAACTACTCTTAATAAAACCAAAAATAGAAAAAGAGTAATTCCAATTGAAAAGAGAGTTGAGAGTATACAACAAGAGCCTTTAAGGCCATCAGGTCTTGCGTAGCTTTCAAGACCAATCACAGGTCAGAGGAGCAGTGGCTAATGCAGCTGATTAGTCATCTGATTTAGAGTCCTCTTGAGTTAAAAGTTGTATCCGTTATTGCTCAATTTTGCTGTAGGCCTCAACAGTGACTACTCAGTGGTTCCTGATACATGTACTCGCTGTCTTCTGACAAGAAATACAGTTTCTTTTTGCAACTTTACATGTTCTCTGACCATATATGAAATTTCTTCCATGTCTGCCTTCACTCATGAGATACTATGGAGGGAAAAGGATATTGTTTGATCTGGACCTCCTGACGGGAGATAGCTCAATCTACTACATTTGAAACTAATCTTCTTCCTCACTGTGTTTTCATAGAAATAAGTTTTCGAACTGTCAAGTGGAAATCGAGATGCCACATTCCAGCACAGTTAAAATCAGTAGCATGTTCTCACTGTTCTGTTAAAGCCAGCTCGTGAACTGAGTTACTCCTGCCCTAATAATCCTGTGAAAGAAGGGGCAAGATTTGCCATGGTAGGAATTTCACTATCCTAGAAAGGCGAGAGCAAACAATCATCAGGTCTGAGGCATGATTATGGATTTCTCCAGAGTAGACAGCTGATACATATGACTCTCAGGCTAAGCAGACCACCACTTAAGATGACAGAGAAGTTCCTTCTTTATATCCATTAGTATTAGTCTTTTGAGACTGCCAGAAAAAGTGGCTGGTTTTGTGACACGGGTAACAGTTCATTTAGACCTGAAACTCAAGACTCCAAACATATTTCACAGGCATATTTTTCCTTTTCTAGTTGGGAGCAGATTACCTTTTTTATGAGGCTTTCTCCACACTAATTGCTTTTTCAGCCATTGCATGGATGGAGTCAGCAAGGAGGCAGCTACTGAGCTCAACTGGCTGCACCAGAAGGAGGCAAGAGCAGTGCTGTCTCTGCTGCTGTCACCACCATGTGACACAAGAACCACAGAAGCAATCACACAAGTTAAACAGAATCCACAGCCCAGCTTGCCCATGACCTCCAAGAAGCACATCATAGCAGCCATCACCACAGCCACAGGCACTGCTGGCTGTGGGAGACACCGTGGGTGGGTCAGGACAGGGTTTGCAGACAGAGCAGCAAAGGGATGACATTTGTGGACAGGAAAGGAGGTGGTTTGGGGCAGAAGGTATGTGCATGAACAGACAACCGTGTTTTGGCCAATGAGCCAGAAGCAAAGCAGCATCTTTGCCATAGGTATGGCTGAATCAGTCCTGGCTCTCAGCATCCAACTACAACTCAACCCTTGTGCAGATGCACGGGCAGGTGGCACGCAGGATGGCACTGGTTGTGAGGGACAGTAAGGACAGTTATCAGGTCAAGCACTGGCTGTGCTGCTTTGATGACCCAAGGACACTGCCCCTTGCAAGAGGCGTATCGAGGACTGAACCCTCCAAGCAACTCTTGTTCAGGCTGCAGCTGCTGCCACCCAAACTGCACCAAGATTGCTAAGGCAGAGAGACGGTCTAGGCACGCGAGCCAACCCAACCACTTTCTGAATGTCAGATATTGGCAGGTACATGTGAGAACTGTCAAGTAGCCACCAAACAATTATGCCCTTAGCTTACACTATCCTGTAACAGACTTGCATTGCTAACACTCTGGAAAAGCCTGAAAGCTAAACACAAAGGCACCTGAATGAAGGCAAAAATGTAGGAAACGGACTCTGTCCTCTTAGAAATGACAAATGCCCAACTGTGGGTGTGTTTTATCAGATGAAAGTCACATCTGAGTAGTACACGGGTATCACAACAACCACAGCCAGCTCATGATGGTCTCCTAAGCTTGTTTGCTTCCTGCCTTCCTTCAGCTGAAGCTGCACGGATACTTGTACACAAGGCAGTGAAGAAAGAGCACACGGCAATGCAGATAACAGGAGCTCTAGCACAGGATGCATTCTGCTACCACCCTTTTAATTACTATTTGCAGTTCAAGGCTGCAGAGATTACCTCCACCCACACAAGGTAATTTGAACACTTCTATTTAGTATAACTATGTACTGACATGATGTTAACAGTTGCAATTTCAAGGAGTAAAATCCTTAGAACGGCAGTTACAGATCAAGTGCAAAAATGTCAGATCTTTCCTGCTGGTTTCATAGAATCACAGAAGAGCTGAGCGGGAAAAGGATCTCTGGAGGTCATCCAGTCCAGCCACATTCCCAAAGAAGGGCTAATTTCAAAGTTAGATAAGGCAGCCCAGGGCCTTGCCCAGTTAAGTCTTGAAAATATCCAAAGATGGACATTCCACAACCCTTCTGCACAGTTCAAGTGCTTATCCTCTCTCATTGTGATTTTTAATCCCTTCTGCCCAGTCAAAATTTCCCTTCTTGCAACTCGTGCTAATTGCCCCTCATCCTTTCCCTGTGCATCTCAGAAAACTGCCACACCCTCCTTATTACCACCTCTTAGGAGCCCAATCAGATCCACCTTAGTCTTTTCTTCACCAAACTAAACAAACCTTTGTCTCTAAATGCCTTCTTCCATGAGGTTCTCAGTCCTCCAACCATGTCAACGGCCCAACTGCCATCACATCATTCCTCAGCATCTACACACACTGTACTGCTCTGCATCATCGAGGTAGAAAAGGTAGAAAATTATCCCCACATCCCATTGTGACATCGAGTGCGGGGTCTCAGTCTCCGAGTAAAGTCAATTTAAAATTTGGACCTAAAAATCCGCCACAACAGAACTAACATTCAGGCCATGGGCCTCACAGGGTGGAGAGCACGCATCAAAGATTTCTGTTAGAGATGAAATATGAACAAAAACAGTGATAAGGAATCGGGCAGCGACTTTCAAAGGGATATTTAGTTGAAACAAGCTCTAAAACTCCATTATTAAAACTAGAACAGAAAATTATATGTTTCGTTACCCAGACTTAGAATGAGAATGAACTGGTTTGCGTAGAAAAAAATGTAACTGAGAGGCTGTCCCAGATAACAAAAAACAAACCAAGACTGTTACCCAGTGATACCAGTACCAATATTCTGCTCTGTGTCTTGGATGAAAAATTATCTGTATCAAATACTTACAAACAATAAGTTGCACAAGCTCACAAATAAACAAAACTCAGCTCTTACTTCCACACAGTAAATTTAGATGGGCTTCCTTGGTTTGGTGGAACTGTTTAACAACAGAGGGAACATGCAGTAATAGAAGTCAATGAGAATTACAACTCCAACTGACCAGAATGCCAAGATGAAATGAAAACACAACTCCTGCTTTCAGGGAAGTCTGAACCAGAAGTAAGATGCTGCCAAGAGACCGGATGAAGAAGTAAAATTAAGGCACTACTACAGAACTAAAATAACACAGAGTAAGACTACGTGGAGCGAGGTGAGCTGGGAGCAAGTCCTTTGGTTCCTACCACTTTGTGATTTACCTCCAGTTAAAGACTCCAGACCACAATTTCAGGGAAAGTGAATTGCTGTTGCTGTAAATTCAGTGAAAGTCCAGCTTTCAGGTTCTGGCTTTCAAGATGCTCCAATTCACTTTGTTCCAACAAGACCGTATAGGAAATTTGGTCTTGAGTGTAAAAGTCCAGACCCCATTGTCATCGTAATTCATGTTTTACCTTCCCCATTTTTTGATAATTACTCTCAATTCACACTGATAAATGAATTAGTCTTTAAAAATAAAACTAGGCTTTTTCATTTAATTCTTTTAAAGTTAAGTCAGTCCATTTTGGTTTAAGAAAGTCCTACTGTGGAGACCTGAGACCAGTCCATGCCTACAGGTGGGCTGGCTGCCCTCTCATCCATAATGATACACTCTGCTGGAGACATTACAGAAAAGTTACATAGTTCATTAGTTGTAAATCAGTATTGCAAATGCATTTAAAATTTTTAAGTCATTCTGGTGCCAAAACTAAATAGAGTTAAATGTGACAATTCTAAAACTGAGAATATTTAATGTCTAAAAATAAAAATGAGTGTATAAAAAGATAGCATACTGTCTGTGAACAAAACATTACCCTTTTGCAAGTTCTTTGTCAAAAGCTGAGCGAGTATGCTTCTGAAGTACACTTTTCCCACAAATAAATGCAATGCAAATACTTGGTCCCATAAGGCCTGGTTTATAGCCCTTACCCTAAAAAGTAAGGATTAGCATAGTTAAGTATGTACTGCAATGTAGAGCCTGTTGCATATTCATTCACAGTGGGTATAATTCTCTTCTTAGAGACATTACCAAACCCAGCTACAGCCCTTGTATGTAAATGGAGAGTTCCACTAGCTTGTATTTAAAGGCATCTATAATAAAAAATAATTAACATGCACAATATATTTACATATTTTTAAAATGGAGACTGTATGATACAGCACTATATAGCATGTATTATTTCAAAATATAAAACACCTAAGCAAAATAAAAAAAGATAAACATTCCTTTAAAATCTAGCTTCCACACTCCTAAACAAACCCCCCATAAATACATCTTTTTTAATGTGTGCCATTGGTAACTCCATCTTACTGGGCATCGAAAGAATTTCTAAATGCCCATCAGACAAAATTAATGCCACTTCTCCCTGGACTATAATAAGCTTTTCTCATTTTGTCAAGATCTAAAAGCTCTTTGTTTTCAATTTCCAGGCAATGAGGAGTTAGTTACTACCTTGTAAAACTATTTTGAGCTGTGTTATGTATACTTACATACAATATACTTGCATTTTCTTGAGAGAAATCTATGGTAATTTTCAAGGGCCCAAGAATCCTGTTAACAGCAAAAAGAAGTCTCTCCTTAAAGAGTGTGAGGAGAAACACCACCACCAATAATGCAAACAACTGCTGGAGCAAGGGCCTGAGAGTTGGGACACAGATTTCATCCCTGCCTGTGCAACTTGCTGTGTCCTTCAGAAAAATCGAGTCATTATACATTTCAAGATTGTCAAATCATCACATTCAAGATACTAATATATTTCTAGTAATTATTTTGAAAATCTCATTAAAAATAAACTGATTCTATTTAGCTTCATGAAATCTAATCTAAACATTCATTTAAACATAAAAAAACCTTTTGTTTTTACTGTGAGGGTAGCTGAACGCTGGCACAGGTTGCTCAGAGAGGTTGTGGAATCTCCATCTTTGGAGACTCTCAGAACCCAACTGGAGATGGGCATGAGCACATATGCTCTAGATGACTCTTCTTTGAGCTACAGGGTTGGACTAGATCATCCAGAGATGTCTTCTCCAGCCACCACTATTCTGTTTTTCTATTAACTGTACGTATGTTTCTAAACATTTTCAGGGCATTATGGAGCTTTCACTTGCAAGCCCAGAACAGATTTGGAGGCACCTTCTTGTTTCAGGTTCTCCATCCTCACAAATACTGACATCATGTAATCCTCTTCATAAAGGGATCAGGCTCCATATTGTCTCTCATTAGTAAGAAATTATTCTTTTAGCTTTCTAAAACGCTGTGTGTCCTCGCACCCTTTCAGTTATTGTTATCACCATGCAATGTTATTCCTTTTCATTGTGCAGCCCTTGTGAGGGTGTTTTGCAAGGGGCAAATACAGAGATACAACCTGAGTTCATCATTAAAAATCACAGAACACAGTACTGCTTAACCTATAAAGTATCCGCCCAAGTGTGTTAAAACCCATGGCAGATATCGCTAGGTTGGGTTGGTTTTTTTTCATAAGTGCAATTTTTATAGAGGAAAGTTTCAGGAAAGAAAAATCCATTAGCCTGCTAATGTGCTGTAATACACTATGATTGCTCTGAATATCACATATACTCTATGTGTAAACCGTACTGAATTTGTCACGTCTTCCCTAAAGAGAATTTTTCAGCCAGCTAAATCTAACAATGTTTTCTATCATTTTGCTATTTATAGATTCTTTATAATGATTCTAAAACATCTTGTCCAGCCAGTACTTAATTGGCACTGGGCAAGTTTCAAATCCCACGGTGCATTACAACTTCAAACATTCTTAGGTGTTTACAGACCGTCATTTGCTGCCTAACAGAAGAAACAACTTGAGCTCTCCACACTTCTGTTTCTACCCACATAAAAATAAGGCCATAAACCAAAGTCTCCAATACTGGACTCTTCCCTCATGTAGGATACGCAGGAATGTAAGAGCATAATGTCTGCCATTTGCTCCTGTTTGATGTATATCATGATTTCCTAAATCTGTTGAAAATTCAACTGTTGAGCCATCAGTTTTGAAAGCTCTGTATACACAAGAGTTCCCATATGAAATATATTTCTACATGATCTACACTTTCCCTTTTTTTTTTTTTTTTTTTTGGAAAGTTAGCAAATCTTTCAACAGCAATGTTTTGGCACCTTTCTATTATCTATGACAACATGTCAGGTGGGGAAACGGCATTTGCAAACAAGAGGGAGCAGAATAGGGAAAGACGTTATTTTTGGTGTCATTGGGAGGCACTGGCAAAAGAATCAATGTCTTCAGACAAAGACAAAGCTCTCTGGCTTTCCAACATAAGAAAAGACACAACAGTGATTAGCTTCAATCCTTGTTGCCAAACACGGTTCTAGTTCCATAAAATCGGACAGTGAACAATACAACTGTATAGAAGAATAAGAAGCAGAAAAGGGAAAGATGAAGAGGAGTGGAAGACACCTCAGTCACTGAGGTGAAAGGAATACTTGTGCTCATTTCCATATTTCTTGAATGAGACCCTACTTAAGCCTTTATGCTCCAGAACAAGCACATATCTCAGTAAAGCATCTTCTACAATAGCTGTTATATGGCTGCAATAATAATCCATGGAAAACATGTCTTTGCTGACTCAGACCAGAAACCAATTTTGAGCCACTTCTATCTGATGCAAAGTCTTACTCACTCCCAGGTTTCCTTCAGCAACTGCTGTTACAGAACACGGCTTGTGCTGGTCTCAGGGTTCAACCCCAGCCAGCAACCAGGGCCACACAGCTGCTCGCTCACAACCTCCTCGCCAGTGGGAATGAGAAAAGAACTGGAATGGTGAAAGTGAGAAAAAACACGTGGGTTGAGATAAAGACAGTTCAATAAGTAAAGCAAAAGCCAGGCACACCAGCTAAGCAAAACAAGGAATTCATTCCCTGCTTCCCATGGGCAGGTGCTCAGCCATCCTCAGGAAAGACGGGCTCCATCACATGGAACAGTCACTTGGGAAGACAAATGCTGTAACTCCAAACACTCTTTCCTTCCTTCTTTTCACCCCAACTTTACACAGTAAGTATGATGTCCCGTGGTATAGAACAGCCCTTTAGTCACGTGGGGTCAGCTGTCCCGGCTGTGTCCCCAGCCAGATTCTTCTGCACTCCCAGCCTACTCATTGGCAGGGCAGTGTGAGGAGCAGAAAAAGTCTTGACTGCTCAACAACAACCGAAAATACCTGTGGGCTGTCAACACTATTTCCCATCCCAAATCCAAAAGACAGCACTGTACCAACCGTTAGTAAGAAACTAGTGGTTTAACTCTGTCCTGACTGAAACCATGACAACTGGTTTAGGGAAACATTGCTTTGAGAGTCCCCTCTAGCACAGAAATCTCTGTACTTTTCTTTTTTTCTTGCAATGGGGTACACTATCTCCCTCTCCTTCTCCCGTGAGGCATCATTCTGTGCTTTAATCTTTAAGCCACTTCTCTTTTTCTCCATCTCTCTTCTCCATCTGATGTCAGTCTGTTAAAATGACTGCAATGAACTGATCCTCATACTTGCACAGAGATCTTGTGAAATCAATAGACCGCATGAATCAGCTCCCAGAATCAGGGCACACATTATACTTTGTGTGAATTATTTCCCGTTGAAGGTAACTGACGGGTAAATATGTGCCAAGCAACGGGACATCCTTATTTTCTAGATTGTCTAGATGCACAGTGACAAGTATACGCAGCAGCATCTTATGGATTGCCATATGAAGTATTACCCTATTAACATCTTCTTGCATATATCTTAGCTGGGATCCATTTTTCCATGTATCCTTGGCCATAGTTTCATTTTTCCCCTTCCCAAAATAAGACAAACCTATGTTTGCCGTACTCAATAGAGAGAACAAAATCAAACCACAAAGTTCTAAGAAGTAAAGACGGTTTTCAGAAAAGCTGCCATTAAATCACCCTTTCAACCCCAGCAAAGTTCTATTCCGTGGCATGTGCCTAACACCAACAAATAAACACCGCTTTGTTTTCTATATGGTACTGATTGTTTCAGCATGCTGTGGTATTTCAGATTCTATTTCAAATGCTTCCTCTTGATGATAACTAATTGCATGTTATAAGATCCAAAGAAGGGTTTGGAGGAAGACATTAATTTCACATCAAAATCAAACAATCACAGCTACTCGTTTGCTTTCAAAGCCAGCACAGCACAGGGCAAAGTATGACGGGTGTTTCCCAAATCTACTTCTCCTTGCCACAAAATCATGAAAATCAATTATTCCCAAAAAATGACACCTTCCTATTTGCCTTTCACACTCCTCTGTTCTCTAATTTTTAGATGCTGTACGTATGCTAAGGACATCCTCGTCTTCTTTTGCAACTCTTATTTGGCTTCATATCTTGGATAATTTTTCTGCTAAGCTTCCCAGGGTGTTTTTGCACTCTCAGACCTAACAGGTACCATGCCCTCATGGTACCAAGACCTAGTAATTCCATTATCCTGCCTATCTCCTGGCCAGAGCAGCGGCATCACAAGTGACTCTCCTCTTCCTGATGTAGCTACTCACTCATTTCCCGTCAACTCTGCCTTTAAGAACTCAATAAAACACTGTCTTTCATTTTCACCCTCACTGACTCTTTCCATGTTCTGGTCACCCTCCCTTATAGAATCATAGAATGGTTAGAGTTGGAAGAGACCTTAAAGATCATCACATTCCAAAACCCCTGCCCTGGGCAGGGACACCTCCCACCAGAGCAGGTTGCTCAATGCCCCATCCAGCCTGGCCTTGAACACTTCCAGGGATGGGGAACCCACAGCTCCTTTGGGCAACCTGGGTCTCACCACACTACCCTCACAATAAAGAATTTCTCTCTAGTATCTAATCTCAATCTCCCTTCTTCCAATTTAAAACCATTACCTCTCCTCCTATCGCTCCACTCCCTGCCAAAGAGTCCCTCTCCAGCAGCTCCCTTCAAATAATGGAAAGCTGTCCGGAGTCTTCTCTTCTCCAGGCTGAACAACCCCAGCTCTCTCAGCCCGTCTTCACAGAAGAGGTTCTTCTTTGGTTAGAGACAGACATCTTGCTTCCCTGCTTTCACTTCTAGCTACTGCTTCTTGCCTCCCATTTTGTCACACAGCCGAGGCTTTGCACAGCATTCTCCTTGCATTCACAGAATCATTCAGGTTGGAAAAGACCCTTGGGATCATCAAGTCCAACCATCAACGCCACTCTACAAAGTTCTCCCCTACACCATGTCCTCCAACACCATATCTAAATGACTCTTCACCTTTGATTCCTTGTCCTTCTATCCTTTCTCTGACTCATGCCTTGTTTTCACCCATTTCCCATTTTATTTTCATACCTTAGTACAAGAATTCTCTGCCATTTCTCCATTTACTAAATTATTCTCCCTCATCTTTCAGTTTCCTCTTGAAGAGACAACGCAGCCCTTGACACCGACTTTTCATAGAGTTTGCCACCCAAATGCACAATTTGGTTGTACACTCTTTGGGGGAACTGTACCACTGACTATCTGGTATCAACAGTATTTGCATAGCACTGGACAGACTGACTAAGCAATCAATAACAAATCAATGGCACAGCTACAACAACTGTATTTTAGCCTTCTGAAATATAACAGTTTCCAGGTTTTAAGTTTATTTAGTCGGAGAGATAATTCCTGTAATTAAAGTGGTGGAAACCAGAGCATCCTCCAAACCAAGAGAAGTGTTCAGATGTGACGTATCACACTTGGAATGCCTCCCTCGCTTGCACTGCGCTCTTGGGGTGGGAAATAGGAGAGGGCGGCGAAACAATAAGAGTAATGAATAATCACATATTTAGCAAAAACATTCAGTTTAGAGTTGGTAATTTGTACAAAAATCTAGATTTTGCAGCAATTTCATTTCAGAGTAGATATTTCCATTTAAAGGCAATTTAAATTGGAAAATATGTATTTCCAGAAAATCTGTTATCAGAAATTTAAAAAAAAATGGTAATAAGTTTAAATATTTCTGTTTTTTCCAACAGACTCAGACTATACCACATGACTTGAGTAGTTACAATAGTGACCTGCTGGGCAGATGAAGGTCATCACTTGGATTTTTTTAAAACTTAAAACCTTGTTTTCTGCTAAACAACAGGGAAATACACTGAAACCACAATCAACTTTTCCTGGGGTAGACAATCACAAAAGTCCTCTTTCTGCTCCTCACTATTGACTCACACACCACAGCATCCCAAGGGACTGTGTACTCTAAAACAAGGAATGAGTAATCAGGAAAAAGATGTTTCCCCTCTTCAAAGTATTCACTAAAGCATTCACCCCTTCAAAACTTCCAAACTAATATTTGTTCAGCTTGTAAATCTCATGGCAACAATACCGACAATGTTAACGTGACCTCAACGTTGTACAATTCAAATGAAATTTTCTAAAATACAGACCAGGTGACAGAGATTTCTTCCAATACGGCGCAGGGTGGGTTATTGTAATTTAGGCTGTCTGAGAGGAGAGGAACAGCGAAGTCCAGGAAGAACGGGCTGATTATTAGTCCTGTCTGAAAAGAAAAGACATATTCTTCTACAGCTTGGGAGGGGACATTTTTTAGTTAATTCAAGACACCTTTGAAGAGAGTTGATACTATGAAGAAAGCCAACAGTTTCAGGGAAGGGATACTTTAGAATGCATCTGCAAACTGACTCACTGGATCTGACTGCCATTTTGTTGACTGCCGTGGAAAGCAGCAAAGCGGGAGGTGCAATAAAGCAGACTTTGAAGAGAAATGTATTAAAATGCCTACTTATTGATGGAATATTCAGCTCAACGAGCACTCCAAAGAGCCGATTCGCTACTGTAAACAACACCTTACAACAAGACAAAATAACCGATTTATCAAGGAGAAACCATGGGGTGTGATTATTAAATAATGCATTTCTTGGGAATTAAGACATTTTTCCACACTAATTACTAAAATTGCTAAAGGCACAGGTACTTTACAGTATTTCTTAATCCTTTCAACATTTCGCTCTTCAAATATCAAATCCCAACAATCCAAATATGGCTGGCAAACTGGAAAGCAGAGAAGAACCCTCCAGTTACTCCAGTGAAGATGAAAAAATGAGTATTTTTTACCTGAGCAGAGTAGCTTGCCCTTAGGAATTCAGCATTATCACACCACCCAGCAGACCACACAAACCATAAACATCTTTGAGCTCCAAACTACCATAGTTTTTATTGAGCTGTAAGTCAATACTAAACTGGTTAGCTGGCAAGTTCATAATCACCAGAGGTAACATTCACAGTTCAGGAGATGAGGTCAATCAAGAGCTGGACGTGCATTTGTTATTTCCTGCTTTCACAACAAAAGGTGACACAACGTTCAAAATACCCAAAATCGATATTTCAAACAGGAATCCTTTCAGTTGGAAGAGTCTTCAGCTTCACCCCACCTGGACCACGCCAGAATTTTTTGGCCATAAATGAAATTTTAAGAATAATTCAGTGCTCAAAGCAGTGACATTTATTAACCATGATGAGACCTACTCTGGTATACTCAATAGCCATCTCCAATTTGCCACTTGGTCTGGGCAGTGCCATGTCCCACATCAACATGGAGTTCAGTATTACACAAAGGACTGAAATCGAGATAAAAAACACTAACAGAATGAAGGCAAAGAGAAGCCACAACCACAGCAAAGCCAGAAGGGAGAGAAATAGCCCTCATTTATGACCACAGGTCAGCTACGAGGTGAGAACATGGGGTCTGAAAGCTAATGTGTGAAGAGCAAACCCTAACGGCGCTCTTTCATGTCAAGAAAGATAATATGGAGAAGATGACCAACACTTTACCTGGAAAACCAAATTCTTCACAGCGTGAAGCTACAGGAACACAATACTCAAGCAGCCTCCACAAAAGCCCTTGACTTGATGGTGGTCATGACGTATTAAGGGCCCTTTGCCACATGCTGACTCCTGTCTCCTCAGGACTCCACCATGCCTGGTTTCCTCTCACAATGAGCTGGTTCTTCTCCACTCACAGCCAAGATGGTGTGAGACAACCTCCTCAAGCTGGGAATCCCCAACCAGGAGATGTTCAGTCCTAATAACAGATAAAGTCAGGAGGAAGGTCGAGATGCTGCCTGGCTTAGCTTGGCGCCATCTTCATACAGGCCCTCTCCCTCAGGTAAGCCACCACGCTAGGCCACCAGGATGCCAGTGGCCCACGAGGCGGCCCTTTTCCTCAGAGAAATAGCCCAGAAGGTTCCAACATGGCAACGGCCGACGGCTTTGTGCCACCTCGTGTCCCACAGTCCCTTCAAACACCGACCACCCAGCGCCTCCACACGAAGACCAGGTGGTGGGAGGTCGATAGTTTCCATTTCCTGGAGAGGGTTGGCTAATTTGCAAAATGGCTGCAAGGGAGCGGGAGAAGCCTCTCCTTGCTTGGCAGAGGGTGGGCGTCGGGGCCACCGCTCGCCCATCCGCCCGCCCTAGGGCTGCCCCTCCTCGGGGGGCTTGGCGGGAGGGACCCCAGCCACCTCCATTTCCTCGGCGATGGCTATGGGGCGGGTGGGGCGGCCATGCGGCGCCGAGGGGG